>NC_051170.1:41894120-42049120 GCF_013339725.1 Rhipicephalus microplus
AACTTTTGTATCTGCTTCGTACTGAAAAGCAGTACACCCAAGCTTCGACTATTTCACGACAAACTTACAACTTTCAAAGTGCCTTTTAGTTATATAATTATCAGCCAAAATCCCAAATCATCGTGAGAATGGTCTAAATAGTGTATTTTCCGCCGTGCTGTAACACCGTGGTACATTCATAAGACAGATGCTTGGGCTAGTTCTTGACTGGGAATTGAACTTAAACCAGACCACCTTAACCTGCCTATTCACCGTGGTGTCCCGTTATTCAAAGAACATTCACTAGCATTGTTGGCCGCGGATAAGGATGGGGGCTTTGCTGTGTTGCCAAATGAAGTGCGTCGCTTAAAAACAAGCAATGCTATAAGTTCCGTGGGAGCAATCTTTTCTGTCCTTGTCTCTTCTTCCGTAGTTACGCCGTAATTACCTACTCGTAGTCTTGAGCTGTGCAGATATTTTGATACTGTAGTAAAATATTACGACATAATTTCAACTGCAAAGATGTCTAAGAAGTTGAATAATTTTGAACGTACTGTAAATGTACACAAAAGTTGCAATCTACACATGTGTTGTCAGCATCTATGAAATTCTAGTGAAACTATCTGAAACTGTCTCCTATGTTAACTTGTATTATATTTTAAATGAAGTTAAAGGCCTTCGGAAGTCCGTATATCCCACTTTTATATATTTTTCTTAAAACGTAGTTTATATTACCTTGCAAAATTTCAGCTCGCTCTCTTCTCCTCAAATCGAAATCAAGCATGGTTTAAAGTGTACTTTAGAGACAGGGGCGGAGAATGTGCAATGTGGTATACTAAAGTATTCTAAACCAAAGCAGAAATTCTCTGTTTCTTCAATCAGGTGCCTTTGAAAGGAACGGATCACAGCAAGAGGAAAGTGTCGTGGTCAGCGGGGGCTCAAGTGCTCAACAAACGTGTTTCACCTGCAGTTGTGTTCAGTGACTTTGCGAATCCGTATGACTCAATTTGTATTGTACATAAAAAATACGGGCAATGTTGACTTTACAGGGAAAAGAAAACCGAGGGCTGTTTTTGTGAATATGAGTGATATCTTTAGAGAAAAGTGTGGCTCTTCAGTCTTTCGTCTCTTCCACTCGCACGGGGAATTCAGGTAAGCAGAGAGTAAACGAGTTCTTTATTCTCGGATATGTTGTTTCCTTAGTATACCTTACTTCGCTGTACTAGTTTTTATTATGCCATAAAAAAGCCGCATAATTTTGCAACAATTCTAGAGGGATTAGCACTCAATCATATGAACATGCCACTTCTTTTTTTCGTTCTTTCGATGAGATGCATAATGCAGATATATTAGTTATATAAAGATTTACGCGTGACCAGGGCGTTTAGGCTACTTGCATTTGTTAATTGCCAGACTACTAAATCATTGCTAGGAAAATCTAAGATAGACTAGTTTGCTTGTTTTCATGTGGTGTGTAACAATATGAGATTAACCTAGAGCATTTAAAAGAACAGAATTAAGTCATTTTTTTAAACATAATCCAACATTTTGTTACACTCATAACACAAAAAATTCATGATTTAATATATAATATTTATTGAGCGTGAAAAGCTTGTTTTACTTGCTGTTTCTGGCTAGTTTATTTGGCTATAGATTTCAGAACTTTACGTTGCCCGATGGCTCAGTTGCTGTAGTTTTTCTCTGCTGACTCGAAGGTGGTGGGTTTCCATTCCACGTATCGACTGCCTTATTTAGATAGATTGCGGTAACATGTTTTGTGCACGCGTACTGAAACAACACTTTTCGAAGTGCGTTTCACTGCCTTCACTAGTATTGACAGAAGCCTATCTCAATGATTATTCTTGATATTGTGCGTGTTTGTACTTTTTAACACGTACACTGTTGTGTTGTACGAGTTACACAGTAGAAAAAAAGACCGTGCAGGGCTCTATTTTAAGACTCTAGTTTAAGAGTTTAAGTGTGAGAAGGCAGACACTAGTTTTAATCCACCCTAGAAAAGCAATGTTTGTCGGTGAATATTCAGCGTAAACATGAGTGAATGTATTGTGCTTTTAAAATTACCTTTAATAACCATGACTTGGAGCTGGAGTGTGCCTACTCCTGGCTATATTTATTTCTTTAGGCTGGCGAAAAAAAGTTCTGCGTAAGTGCGTTTCTTTTGCTGAATTTGCCAAAGGCATGAACCTCATTGAAAGTAATCACGCGGGGCTCACAGCATCTGCTAAATGATTCTTTTTCAAGGGACCGCACTGAGCACTCATTAAGGACACAGCATAATCAAGCAGACCAAGTTCTCAGCTCCCTGGTGAGCTTTTTTGCAAAGTTTTTTTTCAAAAAACGTGAAAGTTGGACTAAACATTCTAAATGAGAACGTAAGCAGTTGAAACTTTTTAAGCTTTTTTTTATATGCGTGTTGGAAAAATTCTTGTTCTGAATTTTTTTCAGTCGTGCACACTCCCTAAATTGTGAAGCACTGCTCAGGCTTTCCCACTTTGCAATGAGAAATCTTGAGGGCTCGCACTTTTCATGTGACTGCGGCTTTCTGCTGGCTCGTACGATGATGCGGCGCTTAAAGGACACGTTTTTTCAGTACGCGAAATATGGCTGCTCTTTGCACGCATTGTATTCACACCTTGAAAAGATCAATGATAAATCGTCTCTTCACGTAATGAGATGGAGATTCAGAGGAAAAAAAAAAAGAGAAGTCACTATTTCCTACAATACGTAATTGATGTTTTGTAAAGTTCTGTTCGATGGTTCTGTGTTGCTTTCACATTGACAGCTTGATTCTTAAATGACACAATATAGAGCTCGAATCACACTTTAATAAATATAAGAGTGCTTTCGCTCTTCCCATTGGGTAACCTTTTGCCTTAAAAAAAAAAAAAGCTGCAGAGTCTGCAGACATTAACCTGCAATGTCGCAGTGGTAGTTCTTATGACAAAGGTGAAGTTGTCACGTAGAGTGGTGCAGTTGCAAAAAAAAAAAAGCCTATGCTTAATCAAACAATACTATTTGAATATACTGAGAATAAAGGATAACAATCACAGCAGTGAAACACGAAGCACAAGACAAACGAGAGAGTTTTAAGAATGAAGAACTAGCTTCTCAACTTCTGATAACAAGAAAGAAAATCTTAGAGGAGCGGCGCCTTGACGCATAAGAACCTGAACCGTTGAGAAAAAAAGTGCCAAGTATCACTGCGAATGATAGCCTCGTTTACTTTTAAATGTTGTGATGTTCCCTTCAGCCAATAATTCGAGACTGTTAACTGTACCAACTGTCACAACTAATAATTTTACTATGTTAAAGTGACACGACGAAAGAAGAGCAAACACAACAGGACAATACTGATACGTTTGTTCTCCGATCATGTGGGCTTATCATACGTATTTTCAAAATAAATCAACTTGACAAAGGAAGCGGTGACTCTTACGTTTTTTTTTTTTGGGTGTAAACTTTTATCAGCTTCTGCATAGATTTTCATTTTTCTCAATGCACTAGCAACAAAGAGGTCACAGTATTGCAGATAATGAAAGCGCATCGCTGGAGTATCAATGAAGCAAGTATAAGAAGGTCATCCGAGCTGCGTATTTTCTGTAACGTAAATCTTTACGACCCAAACAAACCGTAAAGACAAATAAAATAAATGTTACTAGAAATAATTTTTCATTTCACTAAAATCTGCACAGAGCACGAGTGCAAGTCGCTGAAAAAAAAAACCGGTTTGCGTTTTAAAACTCTAAATGCTGGTACAACATCTACAGTATTTAGTGGTTGACATAAGTGTTTTGTTCGGATAGTAACATGGCAAGTAAGGCTCAATTAAAAACAGTAGTCACAACGTAAGACGACGAACTTATTTTGAAGTACACGTTGTTGCGTAAACTCAAACCTACTATTAGCGATATCTATATGGAAGTGAGAAAAACGAGAAACAATACAGGCATATGCAATACTTCAGTCGTACTACTTCCATTGTTGTACTTCGTATTTTAATATATTCCGTACATTTCCCCTAATGAACCCCAGATGGTAAAAATTTTGCGTCTCTCATAGTCATACGGTGGTAGTGTAAAATTAAGTCCAACTAATAATAATAATAATAATGATAATAATAATAATAATAGTAATAATAATAATAATAATAATATAAAGCTTTCATTGTTAATATCATTATTTTATCGCAACTAGGAATATCTATGATCACATGCCACCTCATAGGAGGATGGAGCCATCCGCAACTGCAGTTTTTTCCGCATGTTGGCGAGCCTCTTTCTAGGGCTGAGGGTAACGCTCAAGGGAAGGAGGTAAACCAGCAAAAAAACGTAGCTAGAGCTGTCTTCCAGGGAGTCTTTCTAAATCATAATTACGCCGTCCACTCTCACTAGAGCCGGAGGCAGTCACGACAGGTGGCGTGCCTGGAGCGCATCGAAGCCCGACGGGGATTACTCCCGTCTCATTTAGGGGGTGTTCGGCTCTTCACGCAACAGCCCCTTCCCTTCCTCTTCGCCCGACTCTTCTTTCATGCTCTCTCTTCATAACCTTGCGGAGTCTTCTCACCCACTTGACTCCAGTGTCACTGATTTTCGCAACGCCGTTTTCTCCCGGGCGCAGTGCAGGACCCGTTAAATCTTTCCTCAGTTTGGGCCGCGTACATAGGAGAGGCGGGTCAATCCGGCTTGGTCACTTCCATTGCCAAAACGAGCCACGAGAGGCGAATGGGGGGAGATGGAAAGGAAAAGGGCTTTCTGAAGGGAATAAAAGTGTTCACGGCTTTTGTGGACGTCAGGAAATTGTGCCTCAGTGCCATTTGTCGTATGAGTGGAGACTTTGTGCCATCGTAACCCATGGACACTTCCAGAGTAGTATTTTCCCTCTATTTTACGGGAGAAAAATTGAAGGAAGCCGAAGCGGGGGGAACGGCGACGTCGGTCCTCATTTGTCCCCTTCACTATCCATCACCACTCTCCGTCATAAATTCTGCATCAACAGTTCTAAACAGGCTTCAGCAGCAACTCGGAATACCCTCTAAAGCGTGCTTCGGGGCACGCCCAGCTGTTAGGAAAAAAAAAAAAACGCCTTGCAGAATCAAGAGTGTGCCATGGCAGAAATGTCTCAGAAATTGCAAAATATGGTGCCTGCAAACTGCTGAAGCTGCAAAGTCACTAATTATAAATCTAACAATGCTTTTGTTTAATACTTTTGTTGCATCACAAAGAGCCGAGAGCGCTGATAGTTAATTAAGTTTACTAACAATGAGGGACACTCAATTTCCGGCTGAAAGCTTATTCTTGTAAACACTAAAAAATAAAAGGACTAGATTTCGTGAACAACCTCTGATGCACTCAATTAGCAAAAAGAGGTTGTAAAAGTGAACAAAATGTGAGAACTACGGCTTAATTGGAAAAGTAGTTATTTTATCTTTTGCTATACGTAAAAGCAAGCTCAGCTTATGCGCTACATTTCAGTTTCTGATAAATCGCCGGTACGTGACGAGCTTTTTCTGTCCCTTTCTCTGATTCTTAGCGGCCGTTAATGTAGTTTGCAAATTCAATTCAAACTTCTGTCTTTTTTTTATTTTGGTAAGACTCTATAAACTTATTGAATACCTTCTCTTCTAAAACGGTGACCACCGATCAGTCCGGCGTCTTGCCTGGACACTTTCTTTTCACACATTATGCATTCTGAATGATTTGCTATGCAACTTCTCCAGAGCTTTATCGATTGATCCCAAGTCATTCCGCCTGCTTGATAGCAAGTCTGATTTGTAATTATGAGTTAATTATGCGTTTGTAGAAGAGAGTACTTCCAAGACAGAATAGGAAACATGAGAAGAAGCGATGACAGCACCAATTCTATCTCTTACAAATAAATTAGCGGATATGAATATGTTAGCCCGCAGGAATTGTTGCGTTGTGTCATAACCATAATGCATCGCTCTATTATGAGAAATTGCTTTCTGTTTCTGGCGACGCGTTGCTTCTCAAGTAACACGCAGTACTGTTTGACTATAGACCTTTGCATCGGGCGAGTTGGTCTGCTCCCGCAACCAAAGCATTCCTCGTCTCTGGCATGCGGGCGACGGCTCGGACTGTGTGTGTTGAGGCTGATATGTGTGGCGTTATCGAGTGATTTCCCGTGAATTTAGCCAACCTGCAGATTTTTTTTCCTTCATTGCGAGGACGGCCGAGAATCGGTCATCAGGTAACCCCTGGGCCATTTCGGGGTGCAGTAACACCTACGCAAAAAGAAAACTGCTGTCGGAAGAAATAAGCCACGTGCATCAACACCCGTGGAGTTTTTGTGGCTGTGGGCTATATACAGCTTCAAGTTGCATCGTTTTCCTGTTGACGAGAAGCAGTGGCTTCTATGGCTTGCAAACTTAAACAGGAAAGACTTTGTACCTTCCGTGGGTACTAAGGCATGTTCAGAGCACTTCTCAGGTGAACGAACCGCAATGACTTCGACACCGATGTTTAACCTCGACTATGAGCAGAAGGTGCGCAGCCTATACAGCTATTCCAACAATGACGATATTTTCCCCATAAAGAGCCCCACGTAACATTTCTTTCTATCGTGGGTGAATGTACCGTGGCACCGAGAGTCACCCAAATATCGCGATTAAAAAAATAGAAGATATAAAAGGGACGTGCACGCACGTCAGCGTCGTTTGATGTAAGAGCTGTATTCAAGTGGACAACAGTTTGTGCGCTGTTAACAAAAACTGTCAGTGCCACGAAATAAAGACGAACCACTACACTCCAACGCACGGTTTTATGCAAGAGCGGTAGCCGATGCGACGGCGAGGTGCAAAAAAATCTTGATAAAAAAGCGGGTGGCTACAGCTCAGGAAAGATATTCACTGTGTTCTCAAAGTGTTGTTGCTCATTCTGGAAAAGAAAGACCCGAAAATACTGCACATTCTTCGAGCAGAAAGCCGGTGCTGTGAATATACTGTATCAACAGAAGCGGACTCATTCCCGGCATGGTAGAAATAAAAAAAAACAGTTGGCCCTCAACAGCGTGAACCCTGTAAGAACGTCTCGTAGACTACTTTTCTAATGAACCTGCGTCACTTCAGTCGAAGTTCACCCCTAACAACTAAGAGGTAACGATAAAACCGCAGCTACACGCTTACCTTCTATGCAAACAGAGAGCTTCCCGCATGCCAGATGGGTGTCCAGATCAAAAAAAGGCCACCCGCTAACAAGACGGCGGCACCAACGAAACAAAAAACAACTTCTATATCACCGTGATGAATTGTCTAACATGCGAAGGGGTAACAAATTACCCGTGTGAAGACATCAGCAAAGTGCCACCCCGTTGTGTCTCACCCATGGTTCGCCGCGACCACCGCTGTGTTGTCAACCCCGTGCTTTGCTAATGGGCCCGCTGAGAGGAATGTTGAACGTTGTCAATGGAATGATAAGCAAACGAAAATCTCTATCCTAGCAAGGGCAGTGTTACCACGGGGCGATTGAGAAGCAGGAGAGACACGCAAAATAACAGCGAAATGAAAATGCGTGCGTAAGTGAAAGCTTTCTTAGTACACCCTGGATGAAATAACGAATAAACAAGGAAGCGATGAGGAGCGAAATAGCTGAGAGGAAGGTCAAGACAGGAACGAAGTGAACTCGCAACGCTGTCGTGTCCATGGCAACTTCCGAGCTTCTGTTGCGATTCAACCGAAAGAGATGCTTAGATTAGATAAAGAATGTGGCGTGCAAGCAGCTGATAAATGCTCCGGCCTGTCCGCGACAGGCCTTTCTTTTCTCCCCACCACCCTTTTTTTTGGTTCTCGTGTTTCGCATCATTTATTTGGGGCTGTGTCTCCTCACAGACAACAGAGGGAGTGAGTAACTGAAACAAACAATAATCGCCGAGAAAGGAAATTGAAATTTTCTTGGCGTCCAGACAAGAAATGTGTTGTGCTTTGATCCCTTATTTCGCGTCTTGCGCATTTTGAAGATGGACATGCGTTGTGGTGCGGGAGGAGGCGAGGGTGAGTGGGAATTTTCGCGGCTTGTTGCTCAAGCTTCCGTCCCGCAGAGCCAGTGATGGTGGTGCTTTTGGCGCTTCGACGCTGCATGGCGCCAGTACTGTTGCCCAACAAACACTTTCTCACTGACAGACGGCCGCCTGAACATTCTCGACTGCAATTCATCCTCAATTTTTCTTACACGCTGTCTGCCCTCGCCTTTCTCACTTTTCCCATTCTTTTCTCACATATATGCTTGTTCTTTATTGTCTCTTTTCTCCACAATATTGGCCTCGCTTTTCAGGCTCTCTCTTTTCGCGTCGTGCTGTCGCGTCATTGCGCAAAGTGGTATTTTTTTCTAAACGCGCGTGTGTTTCTTCGGAAAACATAATGCTCTCTAGGTGTCGCCGGAAAAAAGAGTGAATGTCAACTTCGCCAGCTCTTTATCTTACGGCTTCCATAAATGTTCAACCTGAAACGTTCAGCCTGCATCCGTGGCGGTAACGTGCTTCAGGTTCCCTTAGTAGCAATGTTACTTACAGTAAAATGGTTAGAGAGGCTATAAATTCAACCGATCGTATTTCTTGCACGTGTCTGCGTGTATATAGTGGTTACAATAATGTACCGGGACAACTGCTGCATCCAGTTCAATAATGTGATAAGGTGTACTAGGCGGGCAACTAGACGGGGTACTCAATATGTCTGTTGCTGATATTTTTATTTCAGCGTTAGGAAACTAACGAAGAATAGATGGGGTAAGATCAAGTTAACGCTTGAGTGCTTAATTCCTTGTGCGCTATGAATTATCGCGCGTGCATTAAGAATGACGGTTCACTCACTCACTCACTCACTCACTCACTCACTCAATCAATCAATCAATCAATCACTCAATCAATCAATCGATCACTCAATCAATCAATCGATCGATCAATCAATCAACCGATCAATCAATCAATCAATCAACCGATCAATCAATCAATCACTCAATCAATCACTCAATCAATCACTCAATCAATCACTCAATCAATCACTCAATCAATCATTCAATCAGTCACTCAATCGGTCACTCAATCAATCAATCGATCACTCAATCAATCAATCAATCACTCAATCAATCAATCACTCAATCAATCACGCAGTCACTCAATCAATCACTCAATCAATCACTCAATCAATCACTCAATCAATCACTCAATCACTCACTCGCGCACGCGTTTTAAGGTAACGTATAAGCTTATTGTACGGAGCGCAGCACTTTTAAGAAGCCTAGGAGGTCGAAGCAGCGAAGCTTGGTTGAAGTTACGCTGGAAGACAAAACGTGTGCTATCCCCAGTAAAAAAAAAAAGAGAGAAAAGAACTGACACAGCATTATACATATGGCTTAACGACCTGCACTGTGGTGTGACCAAGTCAAATGAAGAAAGAATAGATGAAGGTAAGTTGCACGAAAACAGAAAGTTATTCAGTAAATTAGGTGATACTAAAGAAAAAATTCTTTCAGTGTCTTAATGAGGAGATCACGCTTCGGGCTATCATTACGACCGGTGTAAATTACCTCTTTTTCACACTCTGGCCACGAACGCAAGAGCAGTGCTTAACCATGGCGAACTCAAGGTCACACGTTGTTACCATGGCGGAACGATCGATGTGCAAATGCACACTAGGCAGCGTCTTGACAATTGCGGGGATAAATGTCGAAGTGGTAGCCCAGAAGTAAATATTTTTATAAATGTGTATTTATCCTTACTATTACTCTAGTTTCGTTTGTATATTCGAATATTTATTTTTGTTCCACTTTCTCAGATGAATTTTCTGAGCCCGTGGGAGGTAACAACGCCGTCGTTTAACCGCTGCCAAAGGCTATTATACACACTGCAAGTGAAAACTAAAAAAAAAATGAAAGATACATCTCAATGCACACAAACTGCCTCTGCGAAACTAAAAAAAAATGGGGGGGGGGGCGAAGAGGGGGCTGTCGTGTAAGAAGTATTGTGAAAGCCTTATTTTTTGGATGAGCAGGGAACAGAGAAAAGTGGTTACATGTTTTACGGTATTCTACTTTCATTCCCTTTTTTATTCTTTCCCAATTATGCAAGTTGTACGAGCAGTGCAAGATATTTACCAGCTGCACGATATCGCAAATGTCATTGTCAATTATTTCATTATATAGTGTCTGTCAATAGGCTGGAACAAACCCTGGCAGTGTAGGAAGACAAACGATTTTTATGCCTTACTTCGTAGAATCACTCTTTCCCAAAGCTTTTTAAAAACAAGTATTGTGGTTGACTAGCCACATACACAAAGTGCATTCACTTGCATGCGCTCACACAAGCATCTTTTATTAAATATGTAAGCGTTATTAACCTCAAGTCCATGCGTCACTACTTGTTCACAAAAACTAATAGATAAGAGGAGGTCCAGTAAACTGTCTTATTTATGGCGCTCGGATCCCATAACCGGGGGCCATTGTTATGAATCGCGTTTTCTACGCTCAAAAAT
This sequence comes from Rhipicephalus microplus, assembly GCF_013339725.1. Taxonomy (NCBI): domain Eukaryota; kingdom Metazoa; phylum Arthropoda; class Arachnida; order Ixodida; family Ixodidae; genus Rhipicephalus; species Rhipicephalus microplus. Next base: position 41,904,601 of record NC_051170.1, read on the forward strand.
ACGAAAAGTTAACAGAGGGTATTCGATAAAAAACTACACCGCATATTTTAGTGATTGCAACAGACAGGTTAGCCGAAATAGCTTGAACCAGAAACGTTGGGTGAGGGTTAATAGGCCCTTTTTGTGTGTGAAAGGAATATATGACAAAACATTTATAAGAAAATATGCTGAGTTTCCTGTTTTTTGTTTGTGTTTTTAGGTCTGTACTTGAACATATTATCTGACGGCGTACAGAAGCAATTCATTCTGATTCAATCAGGCTATCCCATGCTTGGGTGTTTATCTTCACCAGCTCTTATTTCGAAGAAGAAGTGATGTGTGTAACGGGGAGTGAGAACACCCTACGAACGCATACGAGAACCTAAAAAAAAAAAAAACCGAATGGAAAAGTTAGTGCTATTGCTTGTCGTGCACATTGGTTTAAAAAGTTACTAGTTCCTATTCTGTCATAGCTGAACGTATGCTTAGGCAGCTGTTATGTTTATGAATAAAAACTGATCTTTACTTTTTACCATGTGCAATACCTTCTGCAAGCGCACTTCTAAAAAATGCAGAAAAAAATATATAAAGCTAGGGCCCTACGTCCCAAAAGAAAAAAAAAAGTGAAGGAAGAAGAGACCGAGCCTGGCTGATATTTATTTCGTTAATTGCCCATTTGTGGATATACGTTATCATTATTATCATCATCCTCATTATCATCACTGGTTCAAACATCACCGTCCTCTTTATCGCGTTTAAGTTTATTGCAGGGTGCCTATTTCTATCAGACATCCTATCATCTGCGTCTCTTGCTATGGGAAATACAGAATACTGCTTAACTTTCGATAATACCGGTTATTGTTTGAATTATGCGCCTAAAACATGGCTTGATTGCGAGAGGCGACATAGTTGAGGGCTGACGGAAATGTCGGCCACTGGGAATATCTGTAACGTGTACCATTAAAGAGTAGAAGCATAAGAAGAAAAGATACTGTTCCTCACCACCATAGCTAAAACGAGCCGCAGACTGGATAAGCAGATGAATGCAACACTCGTGGTCAACCTCATTTATATATGCAACACTTTAGTGATAGCAAAATTAGCGTCATCATTATAGTAGCGAGGAAATCAGCGAGCGCTTATGCTCAGTGGGCCACTTCATGACGAATCTTCGAATACGTGCAAAACAAAACGAATAGAACTTGACATCTTTATTCAAAGAAACATAAAATAAAACTACTCACAGTTAAAGGGAAAAGACTAACGTTGAAGGGCAGAAGACAAAAAAGATTCCAAAATGAAAGTGGAAACAAGCTAATAAAAATCATCAACAACGTAGAAACAGCGCTCCCGTCATTGTACCTGTGAATGTGGCTACGGAAGAAAAAGCAAGAAGAATGAAAAAAATAGCGAGTGAGAAATGAAAAAAAAGAGGCACACGAAAAGATCTGGTGCAGACGCGGTTTTCTAATTAGGAACGGGTGTTAATTGGAACTGGATGTCCTAACGCGTTTCTTCAACCGCCCTTACCGTCCAACAGCTCCACCCACTGTAAGATAGCGTTTCTACGCCGCCTCTTTCTGTTAAATTTGCCGCCCTCTCTTGTGCTTCCTGAACTTGATTGTTCGCTGTTTTGGGCTACCACCAAAGTGAAAAAGTAGGGTGCTTGATATCCTAGCAGCTTCTCCACATTCGCCAAAAATCTCATCACACCTGAAACCTTGTACGTGTTGGCTCGTTTCTAAAAATGCCTTATTGCTTAATTAACAGCCTTACTTCGCCTCATGTTCACACGTTTTAGATTGCTTGTGTATAATCGATAAATACCCATTTCACACGAGCCATCAGTGCTCCCTTAAATGTAATGCATATTTTTGTTGTTTAAAATGTTTAACATGTTCTTCATAAGTGTAACTGAAATTTTCTGTACCAGCTCTTACATACAATACTTAGTGGTTTGCTTAACTAATTTAGTTCATAGCCTTTTCACTCACTCACTCACTCACTCACTCGCTCACTCACTCACTCACTCACTCACTCACTCACTCACTCTGCCAGCTTACGCTGTATTAGTGTGATAAGTATTAGTATCGCACACTCACAAATCATTAATTATTTCACTGGTAGAAAAATTGTTTTGTTCCTCACAATTTGAGTGTTTTTTGCACAAGGCTTCGTAGTTATTCTAAACGTTATCGTTCGTCAGCTGCACAGTTGCGCCAGGAATATTTATTGCAAATTTTAGCAATCATCTTTAGTGGGCTTTAAGACTTGTGCTCTTGCTGTACAAAGACCAATGTGTGATACTCTCTCCGTACTGTGCTCGTTCACTGCACCAGCATAACAAGCTAATGCTAGAAAATGGTGCTCACACATAATTATTAGCAAACTTTCCAGAAACATCTCTTGGTCGCAAAGCCTATCTTAGCCCTGTGGAGATAAGTGGCTCACGAATACAACGTTTACTAACCATCACTGCATCATCAAAATATTGTGGTGGCGCCTTCAGCTACTGGTATTCAACCAACTGAATGACACGGCTTCTCATTGAAAATGACAGGATGAATTTCAGTTCATCCATAGAGTCCTGAGCATCTACAATGTGACTGCGTTTAGCCTCTCACATAGGCCATCAAGACAAAAAAAAATACCTCACATACAATTGTTCGAAGGAAGCACGGGACTACGGAAACTGTACTCTCTGAACCAAACTGACAAAATCATTAGGGTACAAAATATTTTGTTGAAGCAGAACGCCAGTTTCGCTAACGAGCAATTCAAGGAATGCGACAGCTGTTCGTAAAAAAAGTGCATGCGAGGAAGCCCGTCCCTGTTGATTAGGAGAAGAACGTGGGCTAGGGGACATTTGGCAGGTCTCACGCTGCGTTGGGAGGGGTTCGCAATTTACTGCTATAGCTAGGAATCTGAAAGCGACAAGCTTCGCCGACGACTGCAATTCCTAGAGAAATTGAGCCTGTATGTTTGGAAAGAGCACATTAGAAACTAAGCTATCGGGGAATGTGGTATGTGCACATCAGGCGCGAATTTTCACTTTTGCTTACTGTCTAGAAGTGAGAGTGTGTGCTGCCAGCTATTTACTAGTCTTTTGGTTTTTTTTTGTAAGAAGCAGCAATAAAAACTCTACCTATTCTAATAGCAGGCTTCAGTTCTAGCTGGTTAACGTTATTCGAGGGCTAGGACGAAATACTTTACGTAGATGTTCTGGTTAGGATAACGTCTGTTTTGTGCATTGCTTGGCTCATAAAATTGAGTCTACTGAAACATGCCACATATAACACAATCGTTTGCTCAGTAGAGTACATGGGACTTAAATACGGTATTTTTGTGCATATTGGAAGCAATTTGAATGGGCTTGATTGTTATCGACGCCCAGATAGACGAAATAGAAGTAAACTTAAGTTTTGCCAAAATGTGCGTGTTCTCTTCACACAGAGGTGGTAGCCAAAGCTAGTCACAAACACGCGAGCCCTTTTGACATGTCGGAGCTGGTTCTTAATGTTTACCGACGTCAGCAACGTTTCCCACTGGCCTTATAGAAGTGCTTGTCTGTTATGTTCATACATGGGCCGGATACTCAGTTTCTTGAGACAGCCCCATAACATGTACGTGGTACAGGGTGTTTGCTGAGTTCGGGCAGTAGCGAAACTTCTGGCTATATTTACCGGTGTACATTGCACCTAGTAGGGTACCGAACGGGAATGTTTCTGCCGGTAGGTTTCTCCAGGTCACCGCTTGCTCTCTACTAAATGAATAAGTAGATATAATAAACAGTGAATCAATACATTTGTATTTAGTTGCTCTGGCTATTCATTTACTTGAAAAACGAGAGACTGTTAACATGTAAGTGCTCTGCGCAATGACTACGTCCATGAGACTATTACAGCACTGTGTGCATGTTATAGAGAGGTCATGAAAAAATTCGTGAATCGGGTTTGTGTCCTCGAGCCGGCGTTTCGACTAGTGGGCTGGTCTATTTCCAGGCTAGAACTAATTTCCTTACCACTAGCTTGTATTTGCTTTTCTCCTCTATCCCAACAAAAAAGTTGGTAGAGAGGGTGACCATGGATGCGGGAATACAGGAAGAGGGGGGTACGGTGACGAAATGTGTGAGTGAAAAGGAAAGCGCTCTTCTGTGAATAAAAGGAAGAAAGAAGGAGCGAAGGGATGGTCGGGGTGTAGACGTTTCACTGAAACACGGTTGTCAGAACGAGCACCGCTTCACACTCGCAGGTCTGCAATTCCTAGAAGGAGCGCTTAACTTTCGTTGTTTTTTTGCCGTATCGTATGTAAATATACCATATCAAATGGAGTCAAGAGCCTCTTAAGAAACATTTGCCTATACCTGCTCGCGAGACTGTATTGAACTTGTGAATAAAGTATGACTTGTACATTTCCGTGAGTTGCGGACCGGAAGTCTGGCTGAAGTTTGTAAAGCTTGGGATCATCGAAGTTGTGTCCTGCTACATTAAAAAACCGTGCCACTGTCCTTGGGATCTTTTATACCGCTTCCACGCAAAGACCGTTTATTCTAACATTAACAGGCCATTTCACTTCGCCAGTGAGAACTTTTTGCCAGTATCAATATTCGGTCATGTAGACCACAATATACAACACACCTTAACGGATTTTCTAGCCAGAGAGATAATTACACCCTCCGAGCACCGACTACTCATGCCTAAAAATAAGCAAACAGGCCAGTTTTACGTACACCTAAAGATTAATAATCTTTCCACAGATGAACTGCCTATTGAGAGAATTACAGGCAGGCCTAAAGCATCTAACAACTTTCCCACTGAGTTGCTATATAAATTTATGAATCAGTATTTATCTAATATATCATCTACCCTACCATCTTTTGTTCACGATACACCTCATTTCCTCCGAATAATGTATTACATTAAGGACACGCCCGTACTCAGATAAGGTCATTAAAGTAACACTATATGTCTTCTCCTTCTACACGAATCCACCTATCATGGAAAAGATTCAAGCGGTTTAAAGGCCACTCATAGAAACCAACCAAACGTATAATGCTCAAATTTATCTCTCGCAACTGAAATTAGTTCTAAAACCTAATTAACGTGAATTTGACTCGTGCTAAGTGGTGCTTCTTCTGACAACCGTCACTGGGCGAGACGTCCACCCTCGTCGCTTCTTTTTGTTTTCTTTTTATTCACAGAAGATCCTTTTTTTTTCGCTGACTCAATTCGTCCTGGCACCCCCCCCCCCCCCCCCCCCGCGACATTACATCCACATCTGCAGCTGTTATACATGCTAGCGTTAAAGAACACATACATGCTAGCGCTAAAGAAATCAGTCCTAGCCTTGAAGAAGACAAGTCCACTTCTCGAAAAGTTGGCTGAAGCACATAACCCATGTTCATGAATTTTTCATCGCAATCAGCTATTGTTTTTTCTATCTCTCTCTACTACTCATCGCAATCTTCTATCTTGACATTCCTGCCGTTTTTCTATTACGATGTGACCTTTTAATAATACCGCCGGCGGCGATTTTCACACTACTGCACAGACGAAAGCACACAAAACAACAGTGATGGGAACACGCTACAATAAAGCTTATTCATACAATTTTACATGAATGATTTTACTCTACCCTACAATGAGCAGAAGATACAAGATGCTTCGAAGGATGCATACTGACGTTCGATATTGATCACTCAGAACCAGCAACAGATGCATACCCTTCTGTTTGGCAGAAAAGTGCCAAACGAACGCGTATGCATCTGTTACAGTTGCTCGGGCTTTCACGCATAGGTGGATTGAGGCGTAACTGCAGCTATTCGTTCTAGATGAAAGATCTTAGCGTCCACACAGACAGCGATCTCACCAACGAAGGTGGCACTGTTTGCTTTACACGAAAGACCAACAGGGGAGGAGAACACTACTATAGTTTCCCACTATGGTGGTTTTGTTGTGTTGGGCAACAGCCAGGTGTTCTTCCAGTACTATCCCTACCATCACTGTCTTTTTAATGAGCTAAAAATTGCACAATCAATTTATATTTCATCATCGATTCCTTCCTATTTTTTACTCAATTTATACTTTACAACACAAAGTATAAGATATTCTCATATACTTCTACTTAACTAGACTTACACGAACTGAATCTGTGAGTACTTAGCAGAAAGTAGTCACCTCTAGTAATTGCACTTGCCGAGAAGGGTGTCTGATGGTCATGGGGGCATCAGCTTTTTAAAAAAAGATTTAGGGATCAAAAGTGCTTCACGGCCAATGTTATATATGCTCAGGCATTCCCTCTAGGCGAGTAACTATAAATTCTAAATTTGCACTCTAAATTCTAAAGAAAATTCGAGAAGGAGTGTGGACGAGCATGAAGTTCTACGTTCGTAGAAACGCTTGCGCTTGACCGGCTTTTTGGGTGGCTGCTGAACACATACGAGACCGTCGGAGCAAGCAGGGCAATGAAAATAAATTGGTTGAGCCGAAGAAATGGTGGGCTACCGAGAAGAGCAAAAATAACACGATGAAAGCCGCGGCAGTTCTCGAAATGTACTGCCATTACCAATCACTTAGCTTTGTCATTCCCTTCTTGTAACAATCAATAGGAAGCGAGTAAAAATAAAACAAGGCAGAAGAACTGCTAAATAAGCGTTATACGGATGGTAGGTGTTCGTGTGCCCAAGTAATAAGTCCTGCCGAATCCCCTCGCCACCGCACCTCATTCTAATTTCGGAACCGAGGCTGCTCCATTCACGCGAATTGATATGAAGCGATGGTAAAAATGACAAAATTGCGAGTTGAGGGGCCTAAATAAAAGTTCAACAATGAGAAAACCGCGGTTCTGCAGACTAGCGCGGCCCCAGAAGAATTGCCGGAATCTGGGGGGGGGGGGGGGGGCGTCTAACATTAACAAAGACTAGGTGAGGAAGCAGCCGTGAGTGAGTCATATCACTTTTCGCCCTGGCTCATCGGATGCTTATCGACAAATCGAGCACCGGGAGAAGTATTTCTGTGCTGTAGTAAATGGTCAGAACAGCACACATTGTGTGTTCTTACCCAGCACGGATTATAAGCTCCTTGCAAACACGGTCAGTTAGAGTGGTATTTCAGATAGGGCAGGCTGCATGATTGGGAAGCTATTGACATGAATGATATAGAACGGATGAAGTGAGGGCACCGTCGGTGAGTGTATTTGCTGGCGATTTTTTTTAAATTGGGCTAGTATTACCACACTGAAGTCTTCAGCACTCTTTATACGAAAACTCGATGCAGCGCTGATTAGGAATATCCTTATTAAAATGATTGTTTGAACAACAGCTGAATGCCTATTGTAAGACAATGCACCAACTTTGAAGGACCCCCGAACCACACTGGTTTCAAAGACCCGACAGTAGTTTATTTCCCACCTTCACTTCCCTTCTTACATATGCTATCTCCTACTCGCTATTTTTTCATAAAACAAGCGAAACGTTGGCACCAACCGCTTGCGCACTCGGAAACGCAGAAAACGAAAGGAAGTAAGTTTATCGCCCACAATAATCGTGTGAGACAAAGCTGAATGGGCATGTGACTGCATGGCAAAGCAGAGTACGAGAAAATGTTTCAACGGAAATTTCTCGCATATAAACCAATCACGGAGAGCTGATTTAATCATGGCATCGCGTGGGCAAACTGCCGGCGTCACGAATTATGCCACAATGACGGGAAACACTAGAAGTGAATAACGCGCATGTTTTCTGCATATTTAGAAATGGTTTAGAAGCCCTCAGAAAGATCAGCTACATTTTACCCGCGTGAAGAATTGTTATCAAGCGAATAATTTGATCAGCCTATTTATGAGCAAAGAGACACAAGCACCCCAGAGGCGTTCGCGCAAAATAAGTATACGCACGCATCCTAGACTAATGAAATCGAAGGTAGCTTTTTCTGCTCACCTTCCAGTAACGCGTAAGCGCTTGTTCACCACTCAGTCTGTCTTATTAGGAATGCACTAAGTAAGCCTCTTCGTGCTTCTGACTCGGTTCGAACTCATTGCCACAACACAAGAATTCGTGCCTATAAACACAGAAACGAATGCATATGCAAACGACTCTTTTCCACGCCGCCTGACAAGCAACGTTCTTTCGCAAGGTTCTATTTACGTTACAGGAACCTGCGATGCATTTTTGTGGCACATATTCTTTCGAGCAAGATGTTTGTTTATAAACGGTTACCAGGGATCTTGGCATAAGTGTTGTTATAACGCCTAGTTCACATGCGCGAGGGGGAGGAGATGGGTATACTCAGAACCACGTCTCGCTCGTAAGCCAAACGTGCGGCGAGTGAGCCTAGAACCAACCGGCACTCCACACTTGAGCACTTCATCAACGATAGACACTGCATCTGGACTTTCAAAGAGAATGTCGTCAATACAACTGAATTCCCGATTCGGTGAACGCTGATATATCCGTCCTCTTATTATGAGTGATGACAATTAATTTTAGTGCCCTGTTTTGTCATCATAGATGGTGGGCGAGAAAAAAAAAGAACGTTTTGAAGTAATTCAGAGAGTAGTGCACTCACAGGACACAGCTCTGTGTATTTGTCAGCAGGACGATAAGCATGCTATTGTATGAACCTCTACGAACGCGGAAGTTCGTGGCACAACTCTTCCAGCGTGAATGGGTGATTCGTCATTCTTTGTTCGGAACTACCACTATTGGAAGTGGATCCACTGTTCTTTCAATGCAACTTATATTATGCCGGATGACAGTTATAGAGAAGAGGTGAAACGGGCTTGAATTAAATCCTTATATGAGTCGTTGGGGTGGCCACAATCGATGCGTTTATCACATTCGGCAAGCATTCTCAAATCACGAATGGTAATGTACCGCCAACCCTCAAGAGGAAGCTATATAACAGCTTCATCTTGTTGGTACTAACCGATGGAGCAGAAACCAGGAGGATTACAAAGAGGGTTCAGCTTAAGCTGAAGATGACGCTGCAGGTGATGGAAAGGAAAATGACAAGTGCAACCTTAAGAGACAAGGAGAGACTAGAGTGGGTCCGGAAAGAAACAGGCGTTAAGGATATTCCTATAGTTGAAATCAAGAAGAAGAAATGGACATGGTCCGGGCACTCAGCGCATATGCAGGATAACCGCTGGTATCTAAGGTTAACTGACTGGATTCTCAGAGAAGGGAAACGAAACAAAGGGGAAAGAGAAAGTTAGATGGGCCGCTCAGATTAAAAAGTTCGCAGCTGTAACGTGGCAGCAGAAGGCACCAGACTGGGTTGGTTGGCGGATCATGCGAGAGGCCTTTGCCTTGCCGTTGGCGTAGTCAGGCCGGTAACGATGATGATGAATAGATAAACTCGCAAGCCTATTGCACAACACTACGCCACATTAACAACAAAACAGGAGTGGGGAGTGGTGTGGTAATAACACCCATCTCAAATAATATAAATGAAACAGATGAAAGTGGAGCTTGATCCGTTGAGCTTGAACTCTCCTTGAGTTTAACCGTATATAAATAAATAAATATATATATATATATATATATATATATATATATATATATATATATATATATATATATATATATATATATATATATATATATATATATATATATATATATCACGGTGTTTTCAATACAGCTAAAGCAGTCCAATCACAAACTCATATTTCTTGTTTGGCTTCCTTAAAGGCTGGTTTTCATTATCGTAATACCTGCAGCTAACATAGAGCAAAGTTGAATGCTAGAAACAAGTGTGTGTGTGTGTGTGTGTGTGTGTGTGTGTGTGTGTGTGTGTGTGTGTGTGTGTTCTTTCGCAGCCTGTTTCACGTGCGCCGAGCCCTAATTTCACGAAAGAAGCATTCACTAGATGAGGAGGTTTCATAATGGCACCGACTAAGAATGACCTAGAAGTGGTAAACAACAAAACAGGCGTGACGTAAATGCCAGAGCAGTCCAGGAGTCGATAAATCGAATTATAGCCGCTTGCCCTGGGGCATGAGCGCAGTTGATTGTCGTAATCCCAGGTTGATGCCGTATCCAGGTCTTCGAGGGCATCGTGCTGGTATTCCTGCTCTGTAACACCCACACGGAGTGCTTTTATAGTAAGCAAGTCTTACGTGCAGCTGCTGTAACATCTGATCCCACTAGACATGGACTTCTGCGTGCTTTATGTGGCAAGTTCAATACTTTCTATTGTTACATATAATTTAGAATAAAAACCGATGAAAGGTTCTGGCCACATAAAAAAAAAACAGACAGAACGGGTGGTAATTATGCCGAACGGAACCAGTGCTGCATTCGCTATAAATAAGCCAGTGCGGTGGTAGTGCGAGTTCTTGATTTAGCGCAAGAATGCATGTAGTAATAAATGCTGAGGCAAACTGAAAAAGATTTATGAAAATTGGGGTACGCAAAGTCATGTTATCAGTCTTCAAAGTTCAAAACTCGAGTAGACAACGAAAAAAAAAGTTCCCGTTTGTATTTCACTCTCCCGCTGATGTCAAACAACGTTTCCAATCGCCATACACGCCTGATAGAACCATGCTGGAAGACTCACCTTGTGGAGGCAGTTGTGCAGCACTCCTGCGCTGCTTAGGAATTGTTTTGAAATTTGATGTTTAAAAATTGAAATCCCATTGTACTTTGATGAAGTATAAGTAGTGATTGTATCCTTTTTAAGTGTATATCATCATGGGGTCGTGACGTGGCTGAAGGCAGAAACTGAAATGGTCAGATAATAAACTGCTTATTTGGGCCTAACTTGTGGCCACGTAAAAGGAAAGTCAGATTACAGCAAGGCACTTGCACTGATAGCGGCGAGAAGAGCGTCGGCCGTTGATCAACTGACAAGCGGCGAAGCGCGTCGGCCGTTTATGCACACACTATGGAATGTTCTAGCGTAATCGCTAGCGGCGCCGTAGGCTCCAGCATAATCTGTAATATTCACGAAGTGGGCGTAATCTTAACAAAACGATCTACTATAGCCTCTAAGTTTTTCGAACATGGTAGGCGCGGTTTGCGCTATACGTAGTGTAACAGTGTGATAACAAAATGTGAGGAAAGAAACGTGGCATTGCTAGCATGGAATAGCTTGTACCATATCGTCATTATCATCATCGCCAGCCTGACTGCGCTCACTGCAGGGCGAAGACCTCTCACGTGATCTGCCAATCATCATGATCCTGCGCTTGGTACTTCCACTTTCTACATGCAAACTTTTTATTCTCATCGGTCCACCTAACTTTCTCTCTCCCCCCCATGCGTTGGCCTTCTCTGGGAATCCAGTCAGTTACCCTTAGCGACTAGCGGTTATCTTGCCTACGCACTACGTGCCCGCCCCGTGTTCATTTCTTCTTGATTTCAACTCTATGCTTAAGCCCGGTTTGCTCCATGACCCACTCTACTCTCTTCTTGCCTCTTAAAGTTACTCTTATCATTTTTCTTTCCATCACTCGCAGCGTCGTCTTCTATTTAGGCTTAGCCCTCTTTGTAAGCCTCCAAGCTTCTGTTCCGTAAATAAGTACCGGCAAGGATGCAGCTGTTATACACCTTCCGTTTGAGGGTTAGTGGCAGATACCACTCATGATATTAGAATGCTTGTCGAATGTGATTCACCACATCCTTATTCTTCTAGTTATTATACTCTCGTTTCCAATGTCGCCATGTTCTATTAGCTATTATTTTTGTAAATGGCTTGTAGAAAATGCAGAGTAAGCTGATCGGCCTCTAATAAGGCTTCGACTGCTTGTTTTTCATGGACAAAGATGATTTTGGCGTTTTGCCAATATTCTGGTACCCGTCCCGTCAAGAGACACTTCGTATGTAATGTGGCCAGATTTTCTAACACAATCTGTCCACCATATTTGAGCTGACCCATAGTTACGTTATCCTCACCAGCATCTTTGCCTTTTTGGCATTCCTTCTATAGCTTCGATTACTTCCACTGTCGTTACTGGTAGAGCTTTGAAATTCCTCTGGGCTATAATTGCTTTACCATACGAATATGTAAGTCCCATTCGGCTTGGTCCGTCCAGTGCTGAACGCTTTTCTCACATTCTCTCTTTTTATTCTTAATTGAATTTTTCGCAGTCTCTGCGAGTTTTCCGATTTGACGAGGCACACTCGAGCAGGCTGCGCGTGGAAGCAGGAGGTACGCCTGCCACATCGGACACAAGTGGCCCGCCCGTACACAGCATGGCCTCGCCATTTGTCTCCAGAAAAGTTGCATGTGACCCGGCAAAGTGTGACAACATGCTGAAACTATATAGATCACCAGGCCCTCGTCGTTGGCCTGGGAATTTCTACTTTTTCTGATGCTGGCGGACTGGTGACTATGCGTTGAATACAAGGCGCAGAACCGAACAGGTACCCGGTACCGCACATAACAATATAACGACGAGGGCCTTACGGATGGTGCGGTAATACTTACATTTGTAAAAGCGAAAGATGCATCAGCGTTCACCCTCGGGAAAACGAACCCTCATTATCAGAGACAAAACCGTACTCTCTCGTTACTCAATTTCGCGAATGTGGCTACGCACCCTTCTTCAACGACACAATGTTTTCAGGAAGCATGGGAAGTGATTAAAGCCTTCCACATTCGAAGGAAGAACGATGAGTGTATTAGCATGCGGTCAATTTTGCTTAGGGACGCAGAATTTATGTATCTTTTCGGCAACTGCAGAAGATGATACCAATCCATTATTTCTGTTTGTTTCCCTACTTTGCGCTGTATTTGGATGTATTGCTGTTTTTTTGTATTCTGTGTCTAGTAGCATTTTACCTATATATCAGCTGTTCTTTCTCAAATAAAAATATAGTTGTGAGCCAGCACCTCTTTGTGTTGTCTTTCTTCGTCGTCGTTCAGTGTGTGCTGTATCAATTAAGATGAAGACACACCAACTCGCTCATACTTTCATTCTTATGCATCGTTACGAGTGATAAAGTCGGAAAAACGTTGAGCCTTATCACGGTTGATAAGGGCCTCAATGTTTTCGACTACGCATCGACATTTATTGCAGAAAAGCAAAGGTACTACAAGGTAGCTCTTAGCTCTGAAAATACGCATGTTGGACGCATTGCTACGAGCCACAACGTCAGACAAAAGTTGTGGCTTATCACGGTCCATAAGGGCCTCAACTTTTTCGACTGCTTTTCAACATCTATTGCAGAGAATCAATCGTACCAGGGAACTTTTAGCTCAGAAAATACGCATACCGGGCGCATCGTTACTAGCTGTGACGTCAGAAAAAAGTTTAGGCTTATCACGGTCAATAAGGGTGTCAACTTTTTCGACTGCTTTCCGACATCTATTGCAGATAAGCAACGGTACCAGGGAACACTTAGCTCTGAAAATACGCATGCTGGGGCGCATCGTTACGAGCTGTGACGTCAGACAAAAGCTGAGGCTTATCTTGGGTGATAAGGGCTTCAAGTTTTTCGACTACTTTTCGACCTCCTTGCAGGAAAGCAATCGCACCAGGGAACCCTTAGCTCTGAAAATACGCATGCCGGGCGCATCGATACGATCTGTGACGTCACAAAAAAGTTGAGCCTTATCACAGTTGATAAGAGCCGCAACTTTTCTGACTCCTTCTCGACACTCATTGCGGGAAAGCAGTCGTACAAGGCAACCCTTAGCTCTGAAAAAACGCATGCCGTGCGCATCGTTATGAGCTGTGACGTCACGGAGAAGTGGAGCTTTATCAAGGTCGATAAGGACCTCAACTTTTTCGACAGCTTTTCGACATCTATTGCAGAGAATCAATCGTACTATGGAACCCTTAGCTTTGAAAATACGCATGCCGGGCGCATCGTTACAAGTGGTGACGTCACAAAGATGAGCCTTATCACGGTCGATAACGGCCGTAACTTTTTCGACTCCTTTTCGACTTATATTGCAGAAAAGCAACGGTACCAAAGACCCTTACCTCTGAGAACACACATTCCGGTGATAAGGGCTTCAACTTTTTGGACTGCTTTTCGACCTTCATTGCAGAAAAGCAATCGTACCAGGCAACCCTTAGCTCTGACAATACGCATGCCGGGTGCATCGTTACGAGCTGTGACATCACAAAAAGTTGAGCCTTATCACAGTTGATGAGGACCCACAACTTTTTTGACTGTTATTTAAAACTCATTGCAGAAAAGCAGTCATACCAGGCAACCCTTAGCTCTGAAAATACGCATGCCGGGCGCATCGTTACAAGTGGTGACGTCACAAAGATGAGCCTTATCACGGTCGATAACGGCCGTAACGTTTTCGACTCCTTTTCGACTTTTATTGCAGAAAAGCAACGGTACCAAAGACCCTTATCTCTGAGAACACACATTCTGCGCGCATCGTTGGGAGCAGTGACGCCGAGAAAAGTTGAGCCTTATCACCGTCGATAAGGGCTCAAACTTTTCGACTGCTTTTCGACATTCATTGCAGAAAAGCGATCGTACTAGGCAACCTTTAGCTCTGAAAATACACATGCCGGGCGCATCATTACGAGCGGTGACGTCACAAAAAAGTTGAACCTTATCACAGTCGATAAGAGCCTCAACTTTTTCGACTGCTTTTCGCCACTCATAGGAGGAAAGCACTCATACCAGGGAACCTTTACCTGTTAAAAGACGCATGCCGGGCGCAGTTTTACAGTCATGACGAAGGCAAAATTTGAGGCTTATCATGGGCTGATAATGGCCTCAACTTTTTTTACCGCTTTTAGACCTCTATTGCGCCAAAGCAAACGTATCAGGGGGACTTCTGCTCAGAATTATTGCCTTCACGCATGCTTGGTACATCGCTGTAAGTGTAACGCCAAACATATGTTGTAAGGTATCGTGACTTATGAGTGGCTCATGTTTTTCGAGTACTTTATCGCACATGTTCCGGAGAAACAAACGTATCAGGGGAAGTTCTAATCAACTTGAGTTAGGCGTCCCAAAGTAAAAAGTACCATGATTTTTAAAGGATCGTTTACCATGGTGACCTGCGCTAGCGATAAAATATGAAGAAACATTCGTGTGTGCCTTTTAAGTAAAAAAAAACAAACAATCGGGGATTCAAAAAAGATACACAGAAATATGGTTTGCACTGGGATGGAACCTACGACCTTTACGTTATTGGCACAGTGGTCTTACCGTTTGAGCTAACAGACTTGCACCTTAGACAATTTGAAATCCTGAACACATGGCCTTGTCACGTGTTTGTTATTTTGAAGTTTTGGTGGGTTGAAATGTTTCCATTTTCCATTTCAGCCATCCATGAAATAACTCGAGATGAATCGTAATGAATTCTGACGGTCCACGTGATGAATTTTGAAGCTTGAAACTGCGACAGCCGTACTAGCAGATGAGGGCGGTTTGCTGACAAAGTTTGCATTACTTATGAGCGTTTGAGATATTCGCGCTTCGTTTCTGCCAAAGTAATTTTTAACTCAGTGAGCTTAAACTCACCTAACACTCAGCACAATGTTTCTTCTTCTTTGTTCAAAATGCAATGCGAAGGGTTAAACTCGCTAACGAAAAAGAGAGGAATGAAAGAGCACCGGAAAGGTATTTGTGCGCTTTTGTAGTCCACCAACCAGGTGTGGTGCCATTTTCGTGAAAGAGATTACACATCGGTGAAAGCCTGACTCTGACCAAACTTTAAGCGGTACGCGATGCTGATTGGTTGTTCTCTTCCGTGAAGGGTATGCGGTTCTGGCTTAACCGTGTATAACTGTAGTTAACCTGTTCGGGAGGCCTTAAGATTCTTTAGCACTCATGCTTGATGAGTAATATGTGAGGTTTAACGTCCCGAAACCCCCATATGAATATGAAAGACGCCGTAGTGGAGGGCTCCGGAAATTTCGACCACCTGGGGTTCCTTAACGTGCACCCAAATCTGAGCACACGGGCCTACAATATTTCCGCCTCCATCGGAAATGCAGTCGCCGCAGCCGGCATTCAAACCCGCAACCTGCGGGTCAGCAGCCGAGCACCTTAGCCACTAGACCTCCGTGGCGGGGCATAGCACTCATGCTGCCTCCTTGTATTTCCTCCTACCCTTGCCTTTGTTTCCTTTTAATATGTTTGAATTGAGCTAAATCATCAAAATATAAGCAAAAGCCTACTATTTTCAATTTCGCACAATGCTTCTAGACTCCGCAATCGTGTTGTATTCTAGAATATGAGAAATGCTCGGAAAACTCATCAAAAACCCAATTTTTTTCCTTTTCCTCTTTCTGGCGTTATTCATTAAACCTAGCAATCTACCTGTTTCAGAGAAAAGCGTGAGCAAATTTATTTTTTGTGAAAGTAAAAAAAAAGTGCCAACGTGTCCTGTTCTACATAACACCACACGCGAGGATTTTGTTTGCTCGCTGACTGCATCCAATATTAGAGAAGTCTTAAAATTGATTTGAAGAATTTGAGCAGGGCTGGCAAGACATTGCCAGGCCAACGTATTTCAAACTTCCTCCCAACGCTAATATTGATGAGGTGTTTGAGTTAAACCTTCGTGATGCATGATTAGCTTGGTGCTAACAGTTATTTAAAGAGAAAAAATACATTGTAAATAAGTTACTGAATTGACATGGTTGATTTTGTCTCTGTCATTTCTAAAACAAGGAATTTATCTCTTCTCTCTTTATCCACGTCAGTGTTGGCGTTTTTTTTTTCGCTATGTCTTTATGACTCCTCGTCACGTAGACGATAAAGTCATTTTCGGGTGCCTTCTCAAAATCGAGCTAACTTAAGACGCTTTCGTATTTTTTTCTTACTGCGCTCATCTTCATTCTCTCTCCTATTGTTCTATATGTCATCTGTCGTAGAGGTTCACGAGTGTCGGCCTTTATTAAGGTCACTGACAGAGCTTTTTTTTCTGCTATAGAAAACAAGTGTTCACATCGAATAAATTGAGAAGTGCTGGCAAGAACGACCACGCTATGGAACGCCTCTCCTGATTTGAAGAAGCAAACAGAAGCAACAAAAACACCTTCCTTTTTTTATAATCATTTCTATACTGCCAACATCCCTAACAGGCCTCGCGATTTCCAAAAAAGTCGGCGCGACTTACGGCACATTCAAGTGGTCATTTGCGAGCGTTCTGACCGTGTTTGAAGGTGGTGAATTCAGCAGCTTGAAGGCTCTACGAAGAAAACTAGGTGATATGCTGGTCATGTTTCTCCTTCCTGGTGACGTGTTAGCGCGGTTATCTTTGTCGCAGCGCTTAGCTGCATTTTTACGTACATTTTACGAAGTCACCGGAGTGCTAAAAAACGACCAGTCGAGTGTACCATTAGTAACATCGTCTTATTCTGTTTTCACTTCATGTGTCTCTAGCACTCTTTTGAAGCTCAGAACGTTTATTTTCTTTTTTACAAAGCATTTAAAAACGATGGAACTGAGTTGATAGTGGAAACGTGTCTCTTATGTCATGTTTTCTTTGTAGTGTGTTTTTTAATCTTACCCGCTCATTGTAGGTACCAGAAAAGCAAGCAAAACAATCAAATCCCCAGTTCACTTATGAACCCTCGTTGAACAAAACTACACGAGAGAATTTACTAAGTGCACATGAATACGTTGACACATATAGTTAATAAGGATGCCATAGTAAAGGTGGGGATGATCACGGTGCCTACTATGGTTATAGTTGAACGCACAAGCTTATCGTGGTTAACAGCGCAATTAACACGAACGAAGAGGAGAAGTGTACATGGAACAGCTCTGTATTCTTTTTTTTGCTAAACGTGCTGTTATACACAGTGAATCCAAACGAACCTGCTCAGTTTTCCATCCTACTTAGTGCATGTTTATTTTGCGTCTGCACTCTGAATTGCATTGTTTCTTGATCATGACCTATTAGCTCAACGTCATTGATTTCAAAGTATTAAATATTGCAACCTTGTTTTACCTTGATTTTACGCTGTTACAAGAAAACACTGAATAAAACGGGCCTCGCCACGTTAATGTGGTGCATTTTCTGTGCTCCCGTACGTTGGACGACGCATAGAAGAAAGACCGCTTATGGTCGGTAGCTGAAACAGATGTGTCTTTCAATGGTGACGCTCACCTGGTAGCGGTGCGGTAATACTGATGTTCAATTTCTTCTATCAGCTCCTCTACCTAACTAGAGAACACATGTATACTAGCACGCGCAAGTAGACGCTGGGAGATATTTTTACAGGACGTGAAAACAGAAAGTCCTACTAGAGAATGTCATGCATAAAAAGATAACATGAGCGCAACCTTGCGAAGCAGAACAGCAGCTGCAGCAGCAGGAGCAATTACAACAACTACAACATCTACTACTACTACTACTACTGCTGCTACTACTACTACTACTACTACTACTACTACTACTACTACTACTACTACTACTACTACTACTTCGGTGGCAATGGTAGTTATTTAGTTTTCTGTTTTAGGCACAGACTTAAAGATTGAGAGCGGAATGCATAATACTTTGAGCGGCTGCATAGAGACAAATAGCGCACGCCATTGCAAACAAATGTTTACGCTTTCACACATTGTACCAAGGATGTGACAACGTGAACACCAAAATGTAAAGATGCGCAGCATTTTCCGCTTAAGAATGTCGATGTGTCATGAAGTTCAACGGTGACGGCACATTGTCTCGGTGACGCGAAACATCTACTACGTCGCCTGAAGCTACTGTACGAATGAAAGGAGAAAAATCTAAGGCCCTTGTTTCTTTGCGATGCTACGAACGCACCGAAGACTGCACATTGAAGCGAGAATGACGCTCCATACTCTAAGTAAAATATATGAAAGGAGCTCTTACGCGAAGCCGCCCTTTGTCAAGAATCGCTTGTCAAGCGCCAGCCATCTTGAGTGCCTTTCCTGTCTCTACGAGGTTTATTCATTTCTTATTTTCTATATTCATGACAGTTTCTAAAAAAAGTATTGTTCGCTGTAGGGCGTCGCATGAATTTTGTGAAATACATTTTTTTGTTGCACCCAAAACATGACGCGGGTGTCGCGTTGCGCTAAAGTAAAGATGGCCATTTTACTTCCCTGCTCCCTTGGTTGATTTTACTGCGCACTGACATGCTTTCTTCTCAGTGCGCGTGAATTATAATAGTAGAGAGAGGGCGCGGTGGACTCATTGAAGCAGCCTTCAACGTATACAAGCTTGCAGTAACGGTAGTATTCACCCTTCATACATCGCAGCTGCCTTTACGATTTCTGGCTAGCAAAACAGATCATTGGCTCGTATCAGTCTCCTCGAATTTGTACGAGCGTGTGTAGTGCAAGGTAATGTACTCTGAGGAGAAAAAATACTGGCAAAAATTGATTAAATAATTGGCAGATAACTACCGAGAAACGATCCACCACTGCACTAACTTTCACGTGAGTGTTTATTAAGAGCGTGAATGCGCTGAGAGGCATCCCCAACTTTAAGCCTCAAACTGTGTATGGTTTACTTGACAGAGGGCCACTGTGCCTCCAATAATGTAAAATCAGCGCTATTATTTGCTCTGTTCAAAAGAATTACGGTGCACGTGCTAATCTTACGTTCAGCTCTGCTTTCTAACGTGTTGTGGTCTACATAACAATCCATATAAAGTCAAAAGGTATTCCCACATCAAAAAGAACTGCTTGAGTCTCTTTCTTGTGAGCATAGTTTTTCTGCTTGAAGAATTGAAGTTTGGATATTGAATATAATGAAATATCAAAATACGTATAAAAAAACTTACGAAGTAGCATTCAACCTGAAATAGGCAGCAAGTGCGGAGGTGTCTTTCGCCTGACCTTAGGCATGGCTGGCGTTAACCAGCTATCCCAAACGTGCAATCTGCTCGCCATTCATAGCGGGAACCTAAATCTTTAATGACGCAGTGGCGTCCTGTTCCTCTTTTTTTCTGGCCACTTTCCTGTTATCCACCACCCCACTTACCTTTTCCATCCTCTTGCTATACTTTATTAACACGGCTGTGTTAAAAATCTCCCTTCGTAAAAATTACGGCATCAGCATGACTGTCGTTGGCTGTGCGGGAAATATTATCACCTTGTCCAAGACACAAACTTTAAAAGATAGAAATAAAGTAGTTGATAGATTTTTGGAGGTTCAAGTGCGGATTGATTCCAGGCCGTTTTTGTGGAAAGCTGGTGTTCTACCATACAGCTACGCTTCTACTTCGAAACACAGTAAAAATAACTTTCTCTGCTGAGAAATCCAGGGAAAAGAACTACAGACGCACGCGTCCCGAGGCTAGGCTTCTCAGTACAGCATTTATTATCACAATAATGTTGCGTGGTAGAAGTGATCGGGTGTTAGATGTAACTCTCATAACGAAGTCTTGGTTTAAAGCCGGCCACGCTTCACAAAAGGCACACATGTTACTGCCTGCATTCCCGTAAGACAATGTAGTGTGTGCATAGCAAGATTGAAAACGTTTCATGCGCATATTTGCTGGTGGCGTAAGAAATTTTACCCATTACACAGAATTCAGCCACATACGAAAACATTACTGACACAAGATGTTTTCAACTTTATTGATTACATTTTAGTAATCCACAACTTAAAGGCCAACTCCGGCAAGCTTTAGAAGTCAATAGATCTGAATAAAATTATCTTGGTACGTCTTTTCGCACAATTGCGTCATTTATGCCAAATAAGTGCTTGAGATATGCGCTGATTGTTTGCAAATGAATTCTAAAGCTGCCTATAATGCTGAACTGGCTTGCCAGAATTATTGGCAACACTATCTGTTTGATGTCGTGTTTGACATGCCAACGGAAGGAACGCCACCGATGGCATCGCCAACTTTGGTCGCTCCAGCTTTTACTGTGTGTTTACAAGGCGATGGCGGTGGTATTTGGTACGGAAAAGCTTCGTTCTTTCCTATGTGGTGTTTCGTCGGCTTGGCTAGGTGCGCTCGCCTCTGCTGCCAGTGCCTTCTCGTGCCAGCTCTCACAATTTTCACATTCCACGCCGGCAGGAGAAGTAGTATGCGACAACCGGTTCTTACCAAATAGTACGTCCTACGTAGATAGTGCACTTGGTTAGGTTTCAGTATTGCACCTTTTTTGCTTATTAAAATATTTTTAATTTGACGAGCATTTCAGCTATCATACTCGCGACGAAAGAGCCTCAGAAGCATAAAAAAGCACCATTACATGGTAGAACAATGGAGCAGTGGACATGGTAGAACAATCGCCGTTGTCGAGTTGAGTAACCTTGTCGAGTTAAATAACTTCATAAGATAAGAAGTATGCCCAAGTGGTTGAAGTATGCACTGGGGACAGGACGTCGCTATGGCGTTAAACCTCTTGAAGACGAAGATTAAGGGTCCCCAATTTCGGGGCTATGCGTGGTTTTTCCTGCGTGGCAACATTTGTCAGTCTATACTATGACTTATCTTTTGACTTTCTCCTTTCTTTCCCTCTCACCCTATCCCAATGCTCCTTATCTTCAGCCCTTCTCATCCCTTAAGTGCTCCACACTTAAAAAGGCAGTTTCATTTACTTCATTGTGCGTTTTGCGCTGAAATTTGGTAAAATCTCATAGCTTAGACAACTCCGCGGTATTTACAAAAAAGCCTTATACGCAATTGGAAATGTAAACTCCCGTTTTGTGGATTCTTTTGTCAAAATGTTCTGTTCATTTTCTGGCCCTGCGATGCATTTAGACGTATACATTCTATGTGTGGACATACACAAAGGCAAGAGTAGGGGCATAAAAAAAAGAAAACGTCACATTGGTGCGCCACAACAAAAGAAACACCATTGCACAAGTTCTCAGCACACCACTGAAGTTCCCGCCCATACGTGGAAGCAAACGTTATATGTTATGTTGTCTATGCCCCAGGAGCGCAGTAAACATCCATCACGTGTTCAGCGTTGGGAGCGAATCATATATATTTACATAGGTGGTCGTACGTTTCCTCATGAATAACCTGCATTTCATTTTATGGCCTTTCAAATAAAGAGAGAAAATATCGCAATGCGCGTGTAATCATTCTGCATGCCGTTCCTCATCTAGTTATTTTCTAGTTCATGACTGTCATGTCCACCTCCACAGCAATATACTTACTTCGTTGGGCCATGACAAACCAACTTGTACTTGTGCTCATCGGGATTTACTTACTAATATGAATGTCAAGGCATTGAAAAATTGCTTTGCGCGTGGCATGACCAAAACAAAAAGATTGCTCAATATGTGTTTCGAAACGGTAATCATTCTGTTCCCGAAAGAGCTTATGCTGTGATCGGTTTGTTTGTGTTTCTTTTTTTGTGCTGAAAATAGAATACGAGAGAATACGTGTATTCTGTCTGTGTTTTTTTGTTTATGCATGCGAGTATCGTGAAGTTGCTGAATGTTTTTGGCTTGTGTTACTCATGAGATTGTGTTTTGATGGTGTTTGTAGTGCACTGCATGCCTGTGGGATAATTTATACATATATATGGCGACTTACGCAGTGGTTCGAGTTCTTCTGTTTTGCTATATTTGGTATGTACGTTGAGCTGCAACCTTTTATAATATATATGACACCAATGGCATATCAATAACTACTGCTGCCGTGTAATAGCACCAGAGATGCATCTTCCCTATTTATTTAGTGTCTCGCATTTGTAATATTGCTGCATACATGATGCCATATTGTGGGACGATGCACGTGTGTGCCTGACGAAGAGGACGAAGAGGGGTCTCCGCTCGGTGTCTGGTAAAGCGGTCACGTCACAGCTGCTGGTTTGAAATATATTTCATCCACAGCCTCGTGGATACGGCGTCTCTTTTCTTCCGTAACATATTTGGTGGAGGTGCGGGATATCGATCCCAGTACCTCTCGCACCATTGGGACATCTTCAAGGAGTGACTACGCGACATCTTTGGGGACTCGTCGAGTCGACAAATGGCCGCACTGCAAGAACTCGCCACCAGTGTACAGTCATCAACCGAGTTGTATGTCTCGTACATACAGGAGGTGCTCACGTTGTGCCGCAAAGTTGGCGAGCAAATGACCAATAGGGAAAAGGTGGGCCACATACTCAAGGGCATAGCAGACGACGCTTTCAAATTGCTCGTGTACAAAAACGTCACGACCGCTGATCTTATAATTATGGAATGCCACCGCTTCGAAATGGCCAAAAACCACCGAGCTCTGCCTCAATTTTCGCGGCTCCCAAACACGGCTGTCACGTCAACTTGTACCGATCTCGGTGCCACGCCACCCTTGCACGAGCAATGTTACTACGCATCGTTCGGCGCAAGCTTGAGGCGGCCCGTCCGGCGCCATTTCATCCTTTTCCACTCGACCAGGACACCGTGCAAACACCTTCGGCGGTGTCAGTTATTCAGGTAGTCCTGCGGCAAGAAATTGCTAACCTTGCTTTTCCTGTCACCTTCTCTGTCTTCCGACCGGAATAAATACCGATGTGCCAATGAATGCACCACGCCATGACCCATACTTTCTGCCCAGATACCGCAATCCGACAGAATGGAGAACAGCAGACGACAAGCCATTCTGCTTCCGCTGTCCCCGAGTTGGCGCCAATTTTCTTCTTCTCCTCGGCTATACGCGGACCCCTGTCGGTATTCGCCCAGTCGTGAGTATGCTGCTTCCGACGCACCTAACAGCCGCTTTACCGCTCGTTCACCGTCACCACAACGCCGCCTGTTCTCCGTCGCCCCTACCCCGCCGCTATTCATCACCGACTAACTATGGATCTTCCCGGACAGAAACCTAGATTATGCAGCTCCTGGAGATAGTGCTGCATCAAGGGCGACTGACTGAAATCCTTCGTTCACGCTCCCTACTGACAATAACTTGCTGGAAGTGCATGTGGGCGGTGTTTATTTGACGGCTTTAGTTTACACTGGAGATCAGGTGTCTATAATGAGTGCTCGTCTTTTATCGCCGCCTCAAAAAAGTACTCACGCCTGCCAAAACACAAGCCGTCCATGTCGACAATGGTGAAACTGTGGCCGTCATTGGAATGTCTACCGCTCGTATTATGATTGCCGGACCACCATGTTGCTGTTTTATTTACCGTGCTCGACAATTGCCCTCATGACCTCATCTCCAGGATGGACTTCTTATTGACGCATTCTGCCCTGATCGACTGTTCCACCGGCACTCTCTGTTTGTAAACTTCCTCTTCTTCCAGATTATCGCCCCGAGCTGCCGAAAAGCATCTGTCACAGACTTCAGTCGGATACCGCCAAAAGCCCCCAAATTCATTGAATTGGAAACAAGTTCACCCGTTGTTGACAGGTGATTATGTCGTCACCCCTATTTTTGATTTTCTTCTGGTACGTGACATCACTGTGCCACACCCCGGCGTAACCATGGCCTCTAACCGAACATGTCTGCCCATTATCGATTTCAGTTTCACACCGCAAGTGCTACTACACAGAATTTCAGTCGCCACGCTGCGACCCTTAAAAGACGCCCCCGTCACCGCTCGCATGCTCCGATTTTCCAAGTCGCCCCCAGAATGCCACATAACTCAATGCAGCCTTGCGTCCTATGATCGACCCGGAACTCAAACCTGAGCAATCCGATGCCCTATTCCGCCTTCTGGCTTCCTACCACGATATAATTGACATCGACAGCAGTCTACTCGGTCAGACTTACCTCATGAAGCACCGCATTAATACTGCTGATTCTCCTCCCATTCATTGCCTACCATACCACGTCTCTGCTACAGAGCGTAAGGTAATTCAAGAAGACGGCAACAAGATGCTAGCCAAAGGAATTATTGAACCCTCCTCGAGCCCTCGGGCATCTCCTGTGCTCGTTAAAAAGAAAGATGACACGTGGCGCTTCTGCGTCGATTACTGCCATCTTAATCGAATCACAAAAATGGACGTTTATCCTTTGCCCCAATTGATGACGCCCTCGAGTGTCTTCACGGCACGCGATACTTTTCTACGATAGACCTACGTTTCGGCTACTGGCAGAATGCTGTAGACGGGAAAGACCAAGAAAAGACTGTGTTTGTAACTACCGACAGCCCATAGAAATTCAAGGTGATGCCGTTTGGGCTATGCAACGTCCCAGCCATGTTTGAGCGTATGATGGACTCGCTATTACAAGGGTTCAAGTGGTCAACATGCCTGTGCTATCTGGATGATGTCCTTGATTGATATGTGGGGTTTAACGTCCCAAAACCACTATATGATTATGAGAGACGCCGTAGTGGAGGGCTCCAGAAAACTAGACCACCTGGGGTTCTGAGCACACGGGCCTACAACATTTCCGCCTCCATCAGAAATGCAGTGGATGATGTCCTTGTATATTCGCTTACATTTGAGACACACATCCAGCTTTTGTCAGCGGTTCTAGACATCTTCCACACGGCTGGCCTTCAACTAAACTTGTCGAAATGTTACTTCTGCCGCCAACAGATTACAGTGTTGGGCCACCTTGTCGACGCATCAGGTGTGCAACCTGACCCGGAGAAAATTCGTGCCGTCACGAGCTTTCCTGTACCCCTGTCTGTCAAGGATGTCCGGAGCTTTGCGGGACTTTGTTCTGATTTTAAAAGGTTCGTGAAAGATTTTGCCACAATCGCTCGATCACTCACCGAGCTTCTGAATAAAGACGTGACGTTTACGTGGGGTTCAACTCAAGCTGCCGCTTTTTCTCACCTCCCCACCCTCCTCATTACTCCACATATATTGGCCCACTTTGACCCGTCTGCTCCGATAGAACTCACGAAGTTCCGACCATATTTATATGGCACGAATTTTTCTGCTATAACGGACCATTACGCGCTATGTTTACTTTTGTCACTGAAGGATCCTACTGGCCGGCTTGGGCACTGGGCTCTGCAACTGCAAGAATATACCTATACAGTCACGTACAAGTTGGGACGCCTACACCAGGACGCAGACTGCCTCTCCCGCTACCCCGGTCGATGAATTGAGCACCATCTCTGACACCGACACCGATACTTGCGTCTTCTCCGTTTCGCAACTGACCCGCATCGGTGACCGAGCAACTGCCGTGATGCATCAATGCGTGCTATAATCGGCACATTCGAATCACCATTTTCCGACAGGTCCCATCGCTGATTCGTCCTCCACTGATGGTGTCCTATACCACCAGAACTTCTACCCAGACGAACCAGCCCAGATGCTCGTCATTTCAAAGCACCTCCGCTCGGCAGTTCTCCACGAACTCCATGACCTTCCAACTGCCAGTCACCTGGGTGTGTCATGCACTTACAACCGGATACGCCGACGCTTCTTTTGGCCAAGGCTTTCATGCTCAGTCAGAAGAGACGTTGCGGCTTTGGATGAATGTCAGCGCCACAAAGCACCATCGACGCTTCCCGCCAGGGCCCCTTCAACCACTTGACATTACGTCAGAACCTTTCTTTCGCATTGGATTAGACCTCCTGGGCCCTTTTCCCCTGTCTTCTTCTGACAACACAGACTACGTCACGCGCTACGCCATCACACGAGCACTTCCAACAAGCTGCACCACAGATGTCGCCGACTTCCTCCTCAAGGACGTGATCTAGCAACATGGAGCTCCATGCCAGCTGCTTACAGACCGTGGCCGCACCTTTCTATCAAAGGTCATAGCCGATATCCTTAAGCCATGTAAAATGAGGCACAAGCTTACTACGTCGTACCACCCGCAGACAAATGAACTCACGGAACGTCTGAATCGAACACTTACAGACATGCTTGCGAAATATGTTTCTTCCAACCACTCTGACTGGGACCTTGCTTTGCCATACATTACATTTGCATATAATTCTCGCTATGACACTGCCGCTTATTGCCCATTTTTACTGTTGTTCGGCCGAGAACCTACATTACCCCTAGATACAGTCATTTCGTCTATCGCGATGCCAACCAGCGAATATGCCCTTGACGCTATCGCTCGGGCTACCCATGCACGCTAAATCACCCGCACTCGATATCTGGCCTCTCAAGAGAACCAGCGGCGTTTGTACGATCAGCGGCACCGCGATGCACACCTCCTACCCAGTTCATTGGTGCTGCTGTGGTCCCCGACCCGTTAAGTCGGCTTGTCGGAAAAACTTGTTTCATGCTACACAGGTCCGAATTGAGTCCTTTCGTGAGGTTACTCCTGTGACATACAAAATTTACCCTGCTGCCTCGTCGCCGTCAACTGCCCCACAGACCACCGATATCATACATGTGGCACGCTTGAAGCCTTACCACTCTCCCGCTGACGTTGACAACTAAGATGCGCCAAGACGGCGCTTCTGCCACCGGAGATTATGCTACATGCATGTTGACATTTTGTGGAACGATGCGCGTGTGTGCCTGACGAAGAGAATGAAGAGGGTCTCCACTCAGTGTCTGGTAAACCGGTCACGCCACTGCTGCTGGTTTGAAATATATCTCATCCACAGCCTCGTCGATACGGCGTCTCTTCTCCTCCGTAACAATATTACTGCTTTTCTAAATCTCACACCTTAAAGAACAAGCTTGACACAGGCCCAAGCTTGACCCCGACACGCGCACAGGGTTGTCGGGGTCAAGCGAGCAACAACTTTTATACAGGAACAGCAGTGATTATATGTACAACTGCTGCTGCAGTAGTACATGCGAAGTAAAGGCATGAACACTGAAGGGGCGCTTTATGAGCATATCTACATTTTCCGTTTCACAGCTGTTGTCCTGTGGTTTGTGGTAGTTTTTTAAGCAGTGTTGAGCGTGATTCCGTTTCGAGAGACGAGGCTAGTGTTTGGCGGGCTGGACTCGGCTTGCGGTTCTACCAGGCGGAGGTGTTCCCAGTGTGCATTGAAAGTTCATGACCATCTTTCGGTTATCACGATTACCCTGCGGCTCCCCGATAGGTGTGATCAAGATTTTAGGGGACCAAGTGCGCTCGGTGTAGCTCGTACACTGTGACCTGCTGGCTTGGTGTCACAGGCTGTAGGCTTCCCACTACCGCGTTTGTAGTACGTTCCTCTGTCATTGCTCTATTTCTTGAAGGCAGCCCCGGATAACGTCCTCTGGAACGGTTCTCGGTTGTAAATGGCTTGTAGGTACTGGTAGCAGAGTTATCGTCTGGCGTTCTATCAGCCTGTGCACGAGGGAACTGGAGCACATAATCATGTGGGGTATTGCGCCACTCAAGCTAAGCTATTTGAAACATTGGTATTTTAAATGGACCACTTTTGAAAGGAATTTTTTTCGCCTCTTGTATCACTATCTCATTCATGCAGTTTCACCACAGTTGAAAGGGGCTTGAAGTTACGGCAGCGATGCCTGAGGTGTTGAGAAATGTTTCGAAGTCGTGACTGCTAAAAGGCGGCCCGTTATCATCGCACAAGTTAATTGGCAAGCCAAAAACGGAACATATTTCTGAGAACCACGTCTTAGGTAAGCTAGATGTCCAAAACTCGCGCATTTCGAAGAACGAGTAGAAACCGACAATGACGGCAAACTCACGGCCTTCAAGAAAAAACAAGTTCATGCCGACAACTCGCCATTATAGTGAAGGCGCCTCGTGACTCAGAAGTGGTATTTAAGGTTTTGAGGCTTATGCTTTTGGCACAATTTGAAAACTTTACAGCACTGTTTGACACTACTCAAGTACTCGGCAAGAACGTAACTTTCCCTGCTCTAGCCTTATTTTTCTCGGCATCCACATGCGCTGCGTGAAGAATGCGCATCATTTATAATATCTTCGAATGCGGCATGATTACCTTGTTACTGCAGAATATGAGGCCATATGCTCTTCGCGTAACCAGTCTCGGCATTCCTAAACATCCGAAGTGGCTCGGGCGACGTCTTGCTTGTGGAATGATCAAGTGGTACTCGCGTATTCTCGGAGCTTGGACAGGGTTGCGTCCTCATTGGTTGCTTAAAGCAGTTGTTGCAGGAATCCTTCCGAGGCTGAAATACATTCAAGAAAATTGACGTGCAACTGCTACTCATCTTTCATGCATATTTTGATTGGAAATCTTGACAAAGCGTCAATAAAAATTGTTCTTTGTCAGGTTTGTAGGTCACACTGATGGAATCACGTTGTAGTGTTAGGCGCATGCGTTGTAACATAGTTGACACTGGTACAACGTCTTACGGATACCGCTAATAGGGGTGGTGGTTAGTTTAAACAGTCATAGCACGCTGCCCGAATATGTAGTCAACAAACTTAGCATGCCTTGTAGGATAGCGAGCGTTTCCTTTTTTATCTATGCGTATCGTGTCTGCGCGTCCAGATCGGTAACGAAAAATGCAACAGGCTGCGCATCTTGCATTAAGACAGCGCCTATTCCCAGCTGGCTTGCATCCACTGACAATGCAACTGGTTTACTGGGAACAAAATACCGGAGGATGGGTGCTTATATCAGAGCTTCGCGCAATCTAGGAAGGCTTTCTTGCTTCGTTTCCGTCCAGACCCTAGTATCAAAATCTGAAGTGATGCTGTGACGTCAAACATGTTTTAGATAAAGCGACGTAAAAAGTTGATTGCACCCCTCCTTGCACCAAAAAAGAGAGAAGAAATTATGGACCATCTACACAAAGAGAACTCTGATGGGATGCGAAGCAACAGCACTGCGCACGGAGTGGACCCGATTGAAACGGGCGTCCACGCGAGTACTGGAAAAAACACTTTGAAGCTAAACTCGTTGTAGCGTGTACACCAGTAAACGTTTGTTTAAAAAAGCAAAGACATGGGAGTCGGGTAGGGTTTCATGTAAGCTTTATTATAGTGACACAATGTGACTTCAAATTACGCGCGCTAGCAAATACTTGTGCCTTCTAGATGATTTGCGATGCACGAGCCTGCGGGACCCAGCTGCGCGCGAACCGGGTTGAAAAAAAAAAGAAGAACGTAGAAGAAGAGGCAGAAGGCAATCCTCGAGACAATCTAGCTGTGCTATAATTCTCGGGCACAAGTTCGCCCAGCCTACGTTAGCTTATTAAAAGAGTTTATTGAAAAGTGCGTTACAAATCTGGTGGAAGTGCTGGGTGCGATGCCAAGCCCCTCTCGAGTGACGGAGCACAGTCCAGAACCACAGCGATTTCGACCCAACGAGCTGACGCCTGTTCATCAGCGCTGCAGTCGACGGCTACGTGGTGAGGGTCCTGAATTTTCACCTTTATCGACTTCGCTTGGAACATCAACGGCTGTGAACGGGTACGCAACTGACATGACAGCTCAGGTCACTCCAGCCAACATTGTCGTAAACCAGCCAATGCTACCAAAGCCTTTCCACGGTGAAAGCTACGAGGACGCAGAGGACTGGCTTGAGCACTTTGAACGCGTCGCAAAGGCTAACGGATATGGGGAAGAGCGCAAACTTGGAAGTGTTTACTTCGCACTGGAAGATAGCGCACGAACGTGGTATGAAAACCACGAAGCCACCTTCCGGTCATGGAATGATTTTCGACGGGAGCTGCTCGCTGCTTTCCCGAACACAGACCGCAAAGAGAGAGCTGAAGCTGCGCTCCAGACAAGAAATCAGCGCAATAACGAAACTGTCGCCATGTATCTGGAAGACATGTCTCGCTTATTCCGCCGAGCGGATCCAAATATGAGCGAAGACAGGAAGCTGCGCCATCTGATGCGAGGCGTGAAGCAAGAACTCTTTGCCGGACTAATTCGAAGCCCGCCGCGCACCGTCGCCGAGTTTCGTTCCGAGGCGACTACAATGGAAAGGACGCTACAACAGCGAGCAAGGTTATACAACCGGGATGCGATCGTCACTTCCTTGGACATGTTGCCACCAGCCTTCGGTAACGGAATGGAAGCACTACGCGAGCTGGTGCGGTCTGTTGTGCGAGAAGAGCTGCAGAGGCAGCGTCTTGACCAGAACGCTCCAATGCTTTCGTCTCTGGCCGATGTGATCCGTGAGGAGGTCAGTCAGGTGGTACGCGAACCTTCGAGCAACGCACAGCCAGGGCCGCCACTACAACAGAAGACGAGAACGACGTATGCTGATGTGCTACTACGAGGACCTCCAGGACGTGCGGACGTCGCGGCGGCTACACCTATGCAGTACCCGATGCCGCCGAGCACCCTGCAGCCAACGCCAGAGAGGAGACTAAGGAAGAGCGATGTCTGGCGCACTCCCGACAGGATACCGCTGTGTTACCACTGTGGGGAGCCTGGTCATCTCTACCGAACGTGCCACTACCGCCAGGCAGGACTTCGCGGTTTTCCTGTTAATGCACCTCGACCACGAAATGGTGAACGTCCCTTCGAAATTGAAGAATACCTGTCAGGTCGTCAAACCTCAAGTGGCTTCCAACGACACCAACTTCGGGCAACGACAACGGGGAGGTATAGATCGCCTAGCCCCCGACCTTCAGCAAGCTCCCCAAGGTCTCGTGCCCCAAGCCCGCGTCGGGAAAACTAGAGTCAGCGACCTGTGGAGGCAAGGCCGCTGTCGACGCTAATGCAGAAAAACCTCCATTGCTGACTCTGAACGATGACCGATTCAGAAACCGGTGCTTCGATAGTGACGTTGCTTCCAATTTACGTGTGTTCGTTGACGGCTACGAAGTCATCGGACTGGTAGATACCGGCGCAGATTATTCAGTGATGAGTAGCGGACTTTCTAAAATACTAAAGAAAGTGCTGACTCCTTGGAAGGGACCACAAGTTCGCACAGCAAGAGGGCACCTCATCGACCCTACTGGAATATGCACAGCAAGAATCGGAATACGGGGTTTCACGTACGTCGCCAGTTTTATTGTGCTGCCGGAATGCTCAAGAGACTTGATTATCGGCATGGATTTCTTACGAGCTAATGGCGCTGTAATTAATTTGCGAGAATCTTCCCTCTCATTCTCGACTAGGCACGCGATTGGTACCTTTGAAACGGAAGAAAACGTATATGACCTTTGTATTGCAGATGATGGCGTCATGGTTCCGCCAAGATCGAGCATATCTGTCGCAGTAAACAACAAAGCATTCAGTGAATTCGAAGGATTTGCTGACAACAACACTGCCTTACTACTCCAAAAAGGAATCTGCATGGCACGAGGCCTTGTTAAGTTACGTGACGGATGTGCAAATGTTCTACTCACAAACTTTGGAAATGAGGTGCAGCAC
The DNA here is from genome assembly GCF_013339725.1 of Rhipicephalus microplus. Classification (NCBI taxonomy): domain Eukaryota; kingdom Metazoa; phylum Arthropoda; class Arachnida; order Ixodida; family Ixodidae; genus Rhipicephalus; species Rhipicephalus microplus. The sequence continues at coordinate 41,936,578 of NC_051170.1, forward strand.
GTTGCAAAAGGAACCGTCATCGCCAGTCTGAATGATTTCGTCCAGGTTACGGTGCTGCGAACTTTTGAAACCAATGATTCTGATTTCGAAGACGTGGAGTCTGTCCTTGCAGCCATCGACATCGAGCCAGGCCTACTACCAAGCGAAAAAGAGCAAATAGAGCGTCTTTTAAGGGAATTCGCCGAATGTTTCTCGTTGTCATCTAAGGTTCGACGCACTCCTGTCGCTAAACATCGCATCATTGTCGACGAGTCAGTGAGGCCAAAACACCAGCATCCCTACCGAGTGTCACCAAAAGAAAGAGAAGCTATTGGTAATCAGGTTAAAGAAATGCTCAAAGACGATGTAGTCCAGCCTTCATCAAGTCCATGGGCGTCACCTGTTGTTCTTGTGAAGAAAAAGGACCAAACCTTACGTTTCTGCGTTGATTATCGGAAGCTGAATGCCGTCACCAAACGGGATGTTTATCCTTTGCCAAGACTTGATGACACTCTGGATAGGCTGCGAAATGCCAGGTATTTTTCCTCATTGGATCTTAAAAGTGGGTATTGGCAGATAGAAGTGGACGAAAGAGATCGCGAAAAGACAGCGTTTGTGACACCGGACGGTTTATACGAGTTCAAGGTACTCCCTTTTGGCCTTTGTTCAGCACCCGCCACATTCCAACGGATGATGGACACAGTGCTTTGTGGTCTTAAATGGCAGTCATGTCTGGTTTATCTCGACGATGTTGTAGTTTTTTCTGCTACCTTTGAGCAACATTTGGAAAGGCTCCGGGCCGTGCTCACTGCGATCAAATCAGCGGACTTGACGATAAAACCGCAGAAATGTCATTTCGGCTTCCGTGAGCTCCTTTTTCTCGGCCATGTCATCAGTGCAGAAGGCGTCCGCCCAGACCCTGCAAAAACTGAGGCCGTAGCAAGATTTCCGAGGCCAACAGACAAAAAGGCTGTTAGGCGATTTTTAGGTCTCTGCGCCTATTATCGACGGTTCGTTAAACATTTTTCACGAATTGCTGAACCACTGACACGGCTGACAAAAGAGGAAATGCCTTTCGTATGGCTTGCCGAACAAGAGGATGCCTTCAATGAACTACGAAAGTGCCTTCAAAGCCATCCTGTTCTGGCGCATTTTGACGAGGAAGCGGAAACCGATATCCACACGGATGCAAGCAATTTAGGTCTTGGGGCCGTGCTCATCCAATGGCAAAACGGACAAGAACGAGTCATTGCGTATGCCAGTCGCACTCTTACGAAAGCTGAGGTGAACTACTCAGCGACCGAGAAAGAATGCCTTGCCGTGGTATGGGCTATCAGCAAGTTTCGGCCATATTTATATGGTAGGCCTTTTCAAGTTATAAGCGACCATCATTCGCTATGCTGGCTGGCTAATCTCAAGGACCCACGTGGACGGCTTGCACGATGGAGCTTGCGATTACAGGATTATGATATCACGCTTGTGTACAAGTCAGGTCGCAAGCACAGTGATGCGGACTGCTTGTCACGTGCTCCGATTCAACCTGCTGCTTCTGCTTCCACCGAGGATGGTGAAGTTTTTATTTTCTTGGGAGCTGTGACACCATCAGAGATGGCACATCAGCAGCGATCCGACCCTGAGATACTCCTCTTGATCAAGTACCTACAAGGACAGTCTGTCGATGTTCCACGACCTTTTGTCCGCGCCTTGTCAGCGTTTGTCCTACGAAACAACATCCTGTATAAAAGGAACTTTGACAACAATACAGCGACATTCCTGCTTGTCGTCCCTTCACCTCTGCGACCAGAGATTTTGGAGGCTTGCCACGACGATCCATCAGCTGGACACTTAGGAGTAAGCAGAACGTTAGCACGCATCCGCACTAAATACTACTGGCCGAAGTTGCTTAGCTCTGTACGACACTATGTCAGAACCTGCCGGGACTGCCAAAGACGTAAAACGCCACCGCTAAAACCAGCAGGTCTCCTTCAACCGATAGAACCACCAGAAGCCCCATTCACACATGTGGGAATGGACTTACTGGGCCCATTTCCTACGTCATCATCGGGAAAACGGTGGATAATAGTTGCGACCGACTATTTAACCAGATATGCCGAGACAGCGACTCTAGTTAAAGGATCAGTCGTTGAAGTAGCCGAATTCTTCGTCTCCAACATAGTACTGCAGCACGGAGCTCCAAAAGCGTTGATCACGGACCGAGGGACTGCATTTACGGCCGACCTGATGAAATGTATCATGAAATTGACGCACACCAGTCATAGAAAAATGACGGCATATCATCCTCAAGCAAATGGTCTAACGGAAAGACTGAACAGAACGCTGGCTGATATGTTGTCAATGTACGTTGATATAGAACACCGTACTTGGGATAAAATATTACCCTATGCAACATTCGCCTATAACACTGCGATGCAAGAGACAACACGGATCACGCCATTCCAACTTGTTTTTGGCCGGACGGTAACGACACCTTTAGATGCAATGTTACCTATTGACGAGACGCCCGAGAAGTACTATGACGTTCACGACTACATACAAAGAGCAGAAGAAGCTAGACAGCTGGCACGATATCGCATTCTCCAACAGCAGAAAACCGACACGCATCGATACAATCTGCGAAGAAGAGACGTCCAGTACGCACCAGGAGACAGAGTATGGGTGTGGATTCCTGTACGAATACGTGGCCTGTCAGAAAAACTGCTTCGCCGCTATTTCGGTCCGTACAGAGTGCTCCGCCGCGTCGGCTCACTCAACTACGAAGTTACGCCAGAGGGACAGGATATTTCATCCCGACGGCGGCATCGCACGGAAACTGTGCATGTCGTCAGGATGAAACCATATCACGACAGGCAATGAAACGCTGAAGATACAACGTTCTCTGACGTTAACGACATCCCCGACGAGGGTTTGTGAATGACTGCCATGCAACCAGTTTGACACAAGCATCGGGATGATGCACTCTGGAAAGGGGGGCAATGACACAATGTGACTTCAAATTACGCGCGCTAGCAAATACTTGTGCCTTCTAGATGATTTGCGATGCACGAGCCTGCGGGACCCAGCTGCGCGCGAACCGGGTTGAAAAAAAAAGAAGAACGTAGAAGAAGAGGCAGAAGGCAATCCTCGAGACAATCTAGCTGTGCTATAATTCTCGGGCACAAGTTCGCCCAGCCTACGTTAGCCTATTAAAAGAGTTTATTGAAAAGTGCGTTACAATAGCGTTTGGTAAGACTTCGTAGTCGTTTCTTCGGCGTCGAAAAACAGGCGCTTGACTTGAGCAGGCGCAGGTTTTGTGTTGGCTACCACGGCCTTGTGATTGGTGAGGTGCACGCTGAGAGGTTCCTGCAGACATTCAACGTCGATGTTGGCAAAGACTACTTCAAGTTTTAGTCTTACAGCAAAGAAAGTCTTCGTTCTGATTGTCAAAGGCAACAATGGTTAACTAACGGTGTTTAAACTCTAGGAACCTCAAGCCCCATAGGTTCGTTTTGTGAAGACCTAGGAGCCCTCTATCGATTTATTTAACAAAGCAGCACCTGCAGCTGGACTGATAGCGTAGGCCTTCCGTACAAACGTCAAATCGGGCTGAATTCTCCCTCATTTATAGTCCCCCTTTACGGTAGAACTAATGCACTGAAATAAGATAACGCAGTTTCATTAGCATTGCTGGTTAGGTTGGCGCAGCTAGCACAAATCCCATTATGATACCCATGGGACTTCTTCCTGGGACTGCGAATCTTGGAAAAAAAAAAGTCAGGAGCAATCTGCCTAAAATAAGTCAACATAATGGAGTGCCATAAACTAAGAAAAGTCTTGCCTGTCTCACCCATGCTTGTTTCGTAGTTCAGGATGGAACATAGATTTCTTAGTGAATTGTTTCCTGTCTCTTTGCTTCTAGTGATATTTATTTATTTAAAAAGAAGCTTACAGGCCTTTCTTGAGGCATAGTGTAAGAGGGGCCAGTACTAAAAGTGCATTTCAGTGTCGTTCACAAAATACAAATGCGTGAACAGCATTCATGAACCAAATGACAAATAGCAGAGTAATATGAAAAGTAGTTAGCGGGAGTACTGGTAAAAAATCACAACACTAGCAAAGATAAAACATATAATAGAGAAATAATAACAGGAGGTGTTGTCTATAATGTAATATACTCAAGCATAACTGAGATTTCATACAATGAAATGATTCATAGATGAGCGAAAAAAAAAAACAGCCTATCAAAGGAGTTTATGAGGATGTGTGGGCAAGCTTCGTAGCTACAGCGGCAAAACATAATTCCTCCGAGAATTTTGCAGTCGGTCATCAGATACGAGAGAAACACTGTGCATATACACAATGAAATTTTATTTGTAAATAGTGAGATGTGGCTTCGGTTCCTCTTTCATTATAACTGTTTTATAGTAGGTGAAGTGAAGGGAGAGTGGTTCTTTCTTAGGCCATAGTGAAAAGTTTGCGAAAACGAGACAGATGCAGGTACCTCAGATAGTGGTTCGTTGCATGTGATAAGACGATATGCATCTGAGAGCTTATTGAGATGCTTGTGCGAGCGCGCGCTGCAGCACCCTTCTGAGCCCTCCGCTCCACGGCCTTGTATACGCGCCGACTGCTGAGCGAAAGAAGGGGCGCGCCGAGAGCGAATGAATTTTATTGCTGTGGCCCCTAGCAAGCGCCTATCACACTGGCACGCATCGGATAGAGCATTCATTCAATGAGAGTACAGATGCGTCATCTAGTGGTCTCTTATCACACTAATGCAATCGTATTCTACACATCAAATTGGATAGATGGATGGATATGGCTGTACCCTTTAGATCGGGCGGTGGCTAGCGCCACCAAGCCGTAATACCTAATGAACCAAAAACTATATTAATTTTTTTCCTTAAAAAGTGAGTTTGAGGATTCGTACTTTGCAGTGAAGAGTTTAATTTTCACTCGTGCCTTGACTTTAACCACCAATCAGATAACCTCCTTCTAGTTAAGTCTACCCGCTTAAAGTTTATTTTGCCCTCCCGGTCCCTAAACCCCAGTGCTTTGAAAAACTCTGCGCCATCATCCTGAACTATAGGGTGAAGCCCTTTACAGAACATTATCAAGTGTTCGGCAGTTTCTTCTTCCTCTCCACATGCACGGCATACTGTGTCTACCTCTTCGTATTTGGCCCGATATGTCTTGGTTCGCAGTACTCCCGTCCTGGCCTCAAACAGTAGAGAACTACCCCGAGTATTGTCATAGATCCTTTCCTTGGCAATTTCCTGATTAAAAGTTTGATAGATCTCTAATGCGGACTTCTTAATCATGCCCATTCTCCACATGTCAGTCTCCGTTTCCTTCACTTTCTTCTTAACCGATAGTTCTTTTTGGTTTGGCCACCTGCTGTTTTCTAAGTATTTACCAGTCAACTTCCTGGTTCGCTTCCTCCATTTTGTATCGACATTCTTCATGTACAAGTAGCTGAAAACTTTCCTAGCCCAACGCTCTTCCCCCATTTCTCTCAATCGCTTCTCAAATTTTATCTTGCTGCTAGCTTCCCTGCCCTCAAATGATGTCCATCCCATATCACCTTGTACTCCCTGATTTGGTGCATTCACGTGAGCTCCTAAAGCAAGCCTACCTATTCCACGTTGCTTAATTTCTAATCTTGCTTGAACTTCTGATCTCATGCACAAGACCGCATTGCCGAACGTCAGCCCAGGAACCATGACCCCTTTCCATATACCTCTCACAACATCATACCTATTGTAATTCCACAGTGCCCTATTTTTCATGACTGCTGCATTCCTATTACCTTTAGTTGTCACGTATATTTCGTGTTCCCTCAGATACTCGGACCCATTGCTTATCCATACGCCCAGATATTTGTATTTATCTGTTATCTCTAGCGTGACCTCCTGTATTCTAAGCTCGCTACCTTCGTTGTCATTGAAAATCATGACTGTTGATTTTTCCTTAGTGATCTATTAGGCGAGCACTACAGCGCCATCTAGTGAGCGCTCTGAATTAGGCGAGCACTACAGCGCCATCTAGTAAGCGCTCTGAATACTAAGGGTGGCTACGATGTGCGACGAGAGACTATTTTACACCACGAGAAGCTTCGCCCTGAAATAAAAAGAAGTGCCATATAGGGTTATCAAGTGATGGATAAAAAACAGAAAGATTACAACGACACAGAGAGCGCATGGATATAATGGCAGATTGCTTTGCGCTTCTTTTGCCAGATAACTGGTCAGTGCGTCACGGAATGTATCAGCGTTTCTCAGACGGGCGATGCTATCTGGCAGGGAGTTCAAACATCGTACAGCACGTGGTAGTGCTGAGCTCTGAAATGCACGTGTTGATCCGTAAATCTGCGATAAACTGAACTGGTTTTCAAGCCTGTGTAAAATAGAGTAGGGCCATGTCAGGCATGGTAATGTTCGAGATCAACTAATTAATTAATGAAAACAGTGTCAGCAAGGCAAGGTCACGTCGAGTACTCAAAGGTTGCAATAAAATGTTAAGTTTGTTTTCGGTGACACTAGAGTGATATTTACAATTGTTAGAAATGAAGCGGCGTGCCCTGTTATGAACTCGTTGTAATATGTCGACAAGGTATTTCTGATGAGGGGACGAAATAGGAGAGGCCTACTCCAGTTGAGGGCGAAAAAGAGCGAGGTATGCTAGCTTATGGACATTCGGAGGAGCACTTCTTAGATTTGGACACAGGTCTCCCAAGGATTGTGAAGATTTGGCTGAAATGGAGGTGATGTGGTCTGACGAAGAAAGATTTGAAGTGAATGTAATTCGTTGATAACTATATTGTGTAGCATCTGCAAGAGTGTCTTCATTGATATGGTTTAATACAGTGAAGCTGTAGCTTTCCGAGTAAATGACATTACGTTGCAATTTTCACGTGTTCAATGCCATTAACGATTTACAGCACCACCTAATAATTTGTTTTAGGTCACGGCTAAGAAGCAGATGATCGCCTGTAGTTTCCAGTGGGCGATAGACAATGCAATCCCCGGCGAATACCCATAATAGATGACTCGTTATGTGGGAAGTTGTTAATAAGCATAAGAAGAAATTGTCGAGTTGTTTCAGAACAGCCGTTGCTAGGCGCTCAGCATCGCAATTGTTCGTATGCAAATTGCATGTTGCTTTTTGCGAAGACTTGATTGGCTCGAGTAACGTCATAGAAAGCACGTTACAATTACTTCTAATCAAACATTTTCTCTTCCAGCCAGCCAGCGCCTATAGCGGACTGAAGTTGCATGCAAGGGATGTGCATTCCATGAAGCTATAGCTCTTTTTTTTGGCTCGTTGGCAATGATGGCAATCATATTCACGTCGTGGTTGAGAACGGTAGAAGGAGGCGGAGGAAGAAAGTTTAAGTGCAAAGACAATGAGGTTAGCCAGTTCTTAGACCGACTGGCTATCCTGTGCTGGGAAAAGGGGTGAGGGGAATAAAAGATGTTAAAAAGAAATGTCGCGAAGAGAGAGAGAGAGAAATTTAAAAAATTGCGACAGAGGAAAGGCAACATCGAAGAGTATAAGACACTATAGTCTGTCTCTGAGGCCAGTTGCCCGCAAAAAGCGCAGCAAAGCTTTCAAAGCCTTCCGGGCTGAGGATGCGCTCGGCCAATGGCCCAGAATCTTATGTTCCGACAAAGGCCGATCATCCAGTTTATCCAGAGCTGCAATCAGTTCTTGTCTGTGCGTTGAAATAGGTGCACTCACACAGAAGGTGCGCGATGGTTTCTTCGCAGCTGCAATAAGTGCATGTAGAAGAGCTGGCCATTTCAATGAGATAAGAGTATGCATTCGTGAAGGCCACTCCAAGCCACAGGTGGCAAAGAAGAGTGTCCTCAGCTCGAGATATTTTTGAGGGAAGACGAAGCTGCAGATCGGGATCCAAGTTATGCAGGCGCGCGTTTGTGAAGTCTGTTGAGTTCCGCTGTACCAGTGTGAGGTCACATGCAAGCGAACGAAGTCTTGTAGCTGCGTCGGTTCTTGAGAACAGGATGGCTGTGCATTGGGTACTGTCGTGTGCAGGTCTAGCGGCCTATTCTGCGCGGTCATTGCTATATATACCGCAATGACCAGGTATCCACTAATATACTATGCTGTGCTGTTTCTCTATTGCTTGGTGATGAAGAAGCCTTGTTTCAGCTACAAACTGTTCTTTAGGTCCATGGCGAAAGGGTGACAATAGACATTGAAGAGCCACCCTCGATTCCGAGAAGATAGACCAAGTTGCCGAAGGTTCTTCAACTATAAACTCCAGAGCTGCACGTATGGCGGCGAACGGTAACGTGCGAAAAGGCTTGCGGCATTAATAGTGCCATGAACTAAAAACACAAAATAGTTTAATTGTGCAATATAGCGGAATAACTAGGCATACTCTTCTAGCGCTAAGCTTAAACGTCTAGTCTGTGTGACAGTCTCTTTGGTTTTGTTGGAGTCTATACGGACAAATATCAATAAACTGTAAAATTTAATGTCAGAATATATCTACTCCGCAAGAATAAATAATGCTTTAAATGTACATTCCTTATTTATTAGATATAAGCTTATAACTAATTTCAATTAGGATAGGATAAATGTACTAAAAGTTGAATTACGTACTAATGCTTCTTATGCATAGAGAGGCAATAAGAGACTAATACTATTCTCAATATATTACCTTTGAAGTGCGATTATAAGTTCAAACTCAACTGAACTTCCTGGTAACATGGAACCATAGCAGCGGGATGTCTACGACGAGCAAAGCCTAGTTTGAGAGGTAGGTTGATTAACAGGTAGGCAGAAAGCCTACCTGTTAAGCCTAGTTTAATAGGTAGCGGTCTCTGCTCACAGTAAACACCAATATAAAATTTTGGTGTTTACTGCATGCCCACTGAAGTAGAGGGTGATTGGATGTATTTAAATGGTCCTATACTTCCTGAAAAGAAATCACGTTCGCTGTTGAGGGTTAATCTTTAACATCACTATTAGATCCCTCAACAGAAATCTCGCTTGACAAGCGCTGAAGGGCAGGCGGAGATGTTCACTACATTGCTATGCGGACTGTGGATAATGCATTCGATTTTCGTACAGCAGAGCATACCACTTCGTACAGCCCTTATCGTTTCACCTTTATAGTTAGCTCCCTTGAGCTTATCCACTCGCATTCCACACACACAACCACGGTTTTCCTATTGTGCGGAGATCAGCCGAGCCTGTTGAATGAACGGAGACGGAACTTCTGCTACCACAAACCCTTCGCCGGAAACGGGAAAGCGGAGGCCATCCCAGAAGTGAAAAACGATTGATGGCTACAGCTGCTGACGGAAGAATCGACATGAGCACTGGATCCGAAAGCAGGGTGACACAACTACATTGAACGGCGACAATCGGGCAGCTGCTTATCCTCTTTATGTTCAAGCGACATCGCTTTTGGCACTAGAAACAAAAGAACCTTTAACCCCTTGTCCGAATAACGCATTCGATGCTCTACCACTGAGCTATCACGGCGGCTGTTCAACCTCTTGTCGTAGACAGGTATGACGCATTATAAGCTCTCCTACCTACCCTGCTTAAAAATAGTATGAAGCCAATAGTGTTAGGCGCGTCAAGTGAACGAGGCTCGAGTAAATTACGCAACACTCAGAGAGCCACGGCACGCAACACATCTTGAAAATTTTGCAGCAAGGTCGAAACAGGAAACGCGATAGGAATGAATTGGGATATTATGTGAAGAACACACATTTAGCATTCAGCACAGTGCTCTTGCTTTTAGCCTCTATTACTTTTTTTCTGATAGCCCTAAGATAAATAATAGCAATGCAGATATATATGTGAGAAATGGAAATTTCTCCTAATATTTTTTGTTGAACAGAGAAGTTGCTTTAAGTCGGGACTTTCTCGTCTATTGGTGTATGACTACTCGCGAGGTCTTGCGGTGTGTTGAAAGTGGAATTAGGCAGGAGAGGAAGTGCTGCACCATACCAAGGTGTTTGAGAGCCAGGCTTAGTGGAAAGGGCGAACCAATGACAGGCGCACAAATACAGGTGAAAGTGAGCCCGAAGAAGGGCGGCATCAGCGTCGCTCCTTCGGCAGTGTTTGCGAATGGAGTTGACCACACCTTTTTTTCCTCAGCCTACTTTTCGTTTAATTCCGCTTGCGATTCCAGACCTTAGTGGAAGTTCATTCCAACCGAAAACTTCTCTGCTGTATTCCACTAACTTATGCGATTGCTTGTGGGCATGTAATGAACATGCGCACCATTGCCCTCATAGCACTTTCTTCCTTCTATTCGAATACTTTCATTCTATCGTAGGGTAGCAAAGTCGTGGCGGGTGCGCTTGGCCCGTATTCTTTCTTATTTCTTTTCTTAGCCGAGCCCTCAGAACTTCCGCACTTTAGATGAAAGTGACTGCCTCAGAAGTATTATTGAATTGACGTGCCACGGTCATCTGGTTTGCTAAAAAGGGAAAGTAATTATGATATAACTCTAATTTACTGTAGTTCAGGGTTATAGTAACGTTAATTATGCAAGCCGCTCCCCAATGAGCTGGTGTGGGTCAAAAGCGGTGTCTTTACCGCCATAAATCATGGCCTGTCGGAGACGACTCTCTCAATTAACGAACTTCTAGAGATTGAGCCATCTAGGCCTCGTCCTTCTCACACGCACCTTTCATCTTGACTCCTTCATTCGCATGTTTTAAAGGTTCATTTTTTTCACGCCTTCGCCAGATTGCATCAAGTAGCTCTAATTAGATGGGCCGACATGTGGCGCATCATGTCACTGATCTTAAGTTGGTCTCGGCGATCTGCTGTCATTTTCAAGATTCCGTTAACTAATGCAGGTCACGTCGACCCTATCAAAAGACGGCTGTGTAAGCGAACACAAATATATCAAAGCTTAAACGTTACAGGCTGTTTTTAACTGTACGGATATTCGAAACCATGGCTACTTCTTTTTTGATAATGCCTTTTTCTGGTGAAGTATTTTCTTCTACTTTAATTTTGTTTCGAATGCTCATATCAAGCTTCTCAATATTTCTTGTTTTGCCTGTAGAGCGTGCTTTGCTGTAGAAATTACTATATAGAGACAAAGCCAACTTTAAAGTCTAGTTCTGAGCTCAATCGCAGCAAACTACACCACTATCGTAGCCCGAACATTCTTCTTAAGTGGAATGCGAAGTTGGTCGCTTGAATTAAGGTTCTACGTTCGGTTTGCATGCTTCTACAAGCGTCATTGATCGTGCCACAAGCAAGCTTTTGCCTTGTTAGTTTTGTTAGCGCTAGTGACTTGTGAATTTCACTGTTCCGAGCCACATGCCAGGATTGAACACAGGTGTAAGCATCTTCACGGCACATTCGGATGATAGATAGTGGGCATTGTTTAGTTGCCAGGCGGCTTTATCTAGCAGCGCTACCATAAAACATCTGCCCTCACACCGAGATCTATCTTGTAATATATGCGTCCACAGTTGCCTCTTACGCTCTTACTGCTCGATTTGCTTTCTGAAACTTCTCTTTTTGTATCCAAGCGTGTCCTTGTGCAGAGAGCCTCCCCTACCTCTTTCTCCTATAGCACATCAACCAAACCCCGTAGCACCCGCTAACTTCATCTCATTCTTTCTCTGGTGATGTTCACAAACACTGTCCATTACCATGTTGTACTATGGTCGCTGAGCCTAACCTCACCGACATGTTCGAAAGCAATTGCGTTCTTGTCGCCAGTTTTCTGTTTCCCACGAGTTTTGCCCTCTATTGTTTAGTCAATCCCCACATGCTAAACAAACTGTTGTGCATTCTCAAGATTGATTTTTGTTTAAGTTTTCTTCATAAGGAATTCCTGTTCTTTCCAGATAAAGACCAAACGTTTTGTTTTCATCCCACTGCACATTTTCCTACTTAGCGTGCATTTAGAGGGGACCTATTTATCAACACGTTGTCCGGGTCGCAATCTGCACGCACCCTTACAAAAAAAAGAAGAAAATATGACAGTAATCCATAAAAATGTTAGGTGGCATGGGAGCAAATTCTTCTGGCGGTAACATAGGCTAGGTGGGTGGTAATGTATGCCACAACAATTCACAATCATGGAGCAACAATTCACGAAAGCTCTCGGCATGTGTTGGCAGCGTCTGCATTGCTCAGAAAGGAAACAATGCGGCACTCAAATGCGTATTTTGTTCTTTGTCTTTAACGTTTCTTCTTCGTGCCAAAAATATTTATCATTGTGCGACAGTTAGTAGGGCTGCATGAACGCCATTTAACAAAGAAATTAGTACGGGTAAGACTAGTTCAGTGCTCAAAAATAAAAAAGAAATAATTCTTCGCCGGTTGCCGTTAAATGACGCGTGTTAAACTGCCGGCTCATTGAGTAGTACTTGGCCTCACGATTATGCTTTTGAGCACATTGAAGCTGTAGAATGGTGGAAGCGATATGAGAATGACAGAAAATATTTCTGACTCTACATAGACACCTGTGTGGTTCATACGCAGCAAATTAAATAACAATAACGCGAAGTTTTTATGCTTCACGTATAGGTATTGTGATGTAATCAGTAAGAAAATACGAAAATCTTGGTTACAGGAGTTGTCATGCTTTTTTTTCTTTCACCAGTCTGATTTCATCGCTGCATAGTGCCAAAATACTGTTTCTAACAGCACGTGAAATATTTTTTTCTTCTAATCGTAGGAGTAGTGAATTCTGACTATGTTCATTCTTTCTCTATCTCTTTTTCACACCGTCGAAAGTGAAAGCTACACGTACATTTCAGAGGACTATTTAGGCATTCAGAGCAATCAATATAATTGGAGCTTCTAGGCTGCTTTTTTGGCAAGATACTCGTGCGCAATTACATCATTGCACAAGATGCGTAGAACTTGCGTAGCACAGTGCAAGATCTCGCACCCACTGTCAGCGTTGTCACTATTTATGAATTACGTAACGTTGGAACTATTGATTGATATGTGGCGTTTAACGTCCCAAAACCTCGATAATTATACGAGAGACGCCGTGGTGGAGGGCTCCGGGGTTCTTTAACGTGCACCGAAATCTGAACATACGGGCCTACAGCATTTTCGTCTGTATTTAAAATGCAGCCGCCGCAGCCAGGATTTAAACCCGCGACCTGTGCGAGTCAGCAGCCGAGTACCTTAGCCATTGTTCCACCGGGGCAGAGCAACGTTAGGCACTATAAAGCTGTTCAAGCCTTTCTAGAGATATGTCGTACATAATCAGTGGGTTCGCATAGCTTTCTCTATGCCATGACTAAAATAGTTCATTCGATACTCTCCAATCGTCTACGTATTTTATGGTATATATAACGGAAATCCTATCATGGTTGTTGATCGCAAAACCTAACAGTTATCTGTTAAGAGGCAAAGTGGAAAAAAGGGACTTGAATATGTTTATCGGAATACTTTTATATCTGGGAACCCCCGTTCGTTCAGTAATTCATTCCGCTAAATGGGTGCCTTTGTCTCCTCTGTACAACGAGTGAAGGCAGTACGCAAATGGTTAGATTTCCTGGTTTAGCGTTTCCACGAGAGTTTTCAGACAGTCATTAAGAGGACAGCCTCGTGAAGAATAGAATATGAGAAGGAAACTGAGCTTTTGTTTTATTATTGTGTAGAATATCCCCCACAACCTTTATGCTTCTGTTTCTGTTTTTTTTGTATGGGGTTAGACAGCTGCAAAAAGATGACAAAAAATGTTTCACGAGTGTACCAGAGTGAAGAATTTGAAGCCCACGCTGCGATCTCCTGGCTTTTCAAGAGCGGCTTAGAAACAATAGCGCCGCGGGTAGGAGAAAAAAATAGTGATGCATAAATAAACGCTGAAAGTTTTTCGACGTCCACAGAGGAAAAAAATGATAATTCCAACAACAGTGCGATTCGAATGGATGGCGATAATGCAACGATCCTGCAATAGTGGCCCCCAGCTGTGACAAACATATTGGCAGGCGTCGCTTCGCTCCGCTTCAAGCAAGTCAGTTGTTTTCATCACATAAAAAAAACCTGCAAGAAGTTGACAAATGCGATGCGGCGTCAGGAACAGAAGTCTGCTTTTGTGGCGGCAATACTGTTTACGGCTGCGAGAACATTAGGGCGAGGAAAGAAGACTGCCACGAATAAAACAGATAAGTACGACGACTATGGCGGCCGTCGGGGTAAAGCATTTATGCTTCGTTCATTCTGGCACACCCACAATTATTAATCGTGTGCACGTATAACTGCGTGTCTTAATGAGTTTGGTCGATATGGCTTTATTGCGCACATCCAAACGAAGGTCATCATGCGGTATTATTGATTCATATTCTCGCGTTCTTGATTGGCTTGCCCTTATTGCACTGATAGTCGCCAATAGTGGAACTATATGTCGTTTTAATAACTCCATATGGTGCTGTCATATTTTTATATAAACATATGGCAAACATATAAAAAATGTATGAAATCTTTAAAGATTCCGTATTGAAATATATGTAATCACGGTAGTGACATGCGGAATGTTTTACTAAGATTGATCGGTAATAATGAGATTTAATGTCCAAGATCGGTCTTGGCTCTGACAGACAAAAAGAAAAGAAGAAAGAGAAAAGAAATGTATATAATGAAAAAGCTCTAAATATTGTTTTGAAAGTATTTACAAAAAATTTGTCTTCCAACAAAATTTTAGTTGCGTACGCGAATCAACTTCGAAGCATCATGAGCTGCGTAATATAGACGTCACGCTCTATGCGTTACATAAATATATTAGAAATACTTGACGTCCTATTGAGTCGCTTACATTACCCCCTTGCGATCAATTTGCATATGAAAGTAACTTTAAAAATTTTATCGCAAAAAGTCTGAAACAAACCATGCTTCTGTCGAGTTTGTATGAATGCAAAGACGAAAGCTGCAAAGACTTCCGCGTGCTTTGAGGCCTAATCGAATTTCTTTCTTGAAAAGGCGATGTACTTAGGTACTCGTGTCGAAACATTGCGGACGGCTTCTGACTTAATTTGCGGAAGTGTTTTGTTTACTAAGAGGCTTCGGACTACACTTGTAAACAAAAAAGGATATTTTCTTCATTACTTATGCATGCGGTGTGCGTTGTACCTCCGGAAGTTTTGCACAGCGTCTTCAGCGTCACCACTTTGGCTATATTTTTAAACTCGTTAGCATTTTGAAACTTAGTTGTCCCTTTAAACTCCCTACGCGGAAATAAAAAAAACGAAGACAAATTATTTTTGGTTCATTGAGCTTCGTTTGAGGCATAAATATGCATCCTCTTTAAATCTATTAATTACACCAAACATTACCTGCACGTAATTTGAATATTACATAGCTTCATTACATATTAGATAAATGTGACATTCATTTTGTTGTTCTTGCCACCTAAGTGGTCAAGATGTTTTTTTTTTAAATTTACGTCTCTATATTATTCCAGAGGCAGGAAAACTGACAAACAAGTGTCCAGTAGGAATCTATAGACAAACATATAGAATCGCCTCTCGTTATGTCCGTAATAGGGCTGGGGCTCAGATGCCGAGTTTATAAGGCGCAATGTTCTTTTTAACAATGAAAAGTCTTGGCATGCAAGAGTGATTTGTATATTTTTTATGTGCCATTTTTTATTTTTTGTTACCAGGATGAGCCAGATTCGCTATGATGTAGCGCACATGTGCGCGGCGGAAGTGTACAACCCATTGCGCTATCTATGTAGAACTGGTGGCGTGCTGCGCAAGCACGAAGGAGAGAAGGGGAAAGGCAGACAGGAAGAGGCGCAGAACCAACCAACGTGCACAAAGGTCGATATATTTGTGTGTGTGAATGCACCATCGATCACCTCATGTGTCACTGTGCCTGCTGTGACAAATAGGCCCAGTCTATCTGTGCCTTTCCTAGACTTCGTGATCTGTCTCTCACACAAGAAATGGTATTGGAATTCCATACTGACAGCTCATGCTCCACGAAAGCAATAAAAATCATTCTACTATACGAGACTTAGAGCGAGTGTGTGAGGGAACGAAGTGCAGAAAGGTTAACTCTAACTTAAACTTTGTTACTGTATGCTATAGTAAGGGGAAGAAATATATAGAAAAATGTATAGAAAAGCTTGTAAAAGAATGAACACAAGAAAAAAAGAAAGTGAGAAGTGAGAGAAATGCTGTTTAAAAGGCCCATAAAAGAGTGAACAAAACCTCAATAGTTTGACGGCTGCTCATTTACGCAATACAAGACAGCCTGCTCTCACAGTCTTAGAAAGCGCCTGAACACATGAATCATACACCATTCTAGTATTGACAAGCATTGTCTCGAAATATTTCCACATCGCGGTTACCGTTTCCTGCTTACATATACTCTGCTAAATGTAAGAGTCGGTCGGTTTTTGGTAGCAATAAAATGCAAACTGATATAACGACAGAGTTAATGAATTGTGACATCAGTGGCGTACGCCCGAGTGCTCTTCACGTGTAGCTCGAAATAAAATTACAAAAGTATTTTCAATTGCGCTGCTTCACACCATTATTTGGACAAAGTAGACAATGGCAAAACTAACATGACCAGTGCGACAGTTGTTATAATAGTTGTATGTATAGCACTATTGCTTCAATGCTCAGGTGGATATATTTTATGTGTCGTTTTTCTCTTTACTTGCCCGTTTCAGCTTGGTTCTAAAAACAGTACAAAATACAATCTTCATATGCTGTCATCAATTGCTATAAACACAAATTTTGTTTATGTAACACCTACAAGGTTCCGTCATACCACCTTTTTTTAGAAAGTTAAAATTGATCAAGCTAAAACGTGAATTCTACAGTTATTTTATCATGAGGTTATTCCGCAGTTCTTTTATTCGTCTCCCTAGCAACAATCAAGGTTTGTTGATGTTGCAGTGAGTATCTAAAAAACGCAGTCGACAGCTGTTGGGACCAAGAGCCATGGCTTTGATGCCATAGCCGCTGTCGTCGAGCAGTTCTATATTTGGAACACGACGACAAAACCCTATCCGGACAGAAATACGGAAGCTATAGACCGCTTGTCATTCTGATCAATGACGTTATGCGACACGAGTGCGGGAAAAGATGTTGTGGTTGAACTTCCACGTTGCCTCCATCTGGCAGACCCATTATTTGGCGTCTTGAATTCAGGAACAACAAGGTTCCCTCTTCTTTTCGATACGTCTCAGAAATGGTAACGCTCGTGAACGCAACAGGAACAGGGAAACTATACACGGCAAATAATGTTTTCCATGGGGTTTTCATCAGGCCTTCAATATTTTACGTTTGTTTATGGTGACTATTGGTTTTAAACTTTCAAAGCTAGAAAAACATGCAACATATATTTAATGTTTTAGTTCATGCATGCACTCGTGAGCCCACGTTTGTGTGCATGTGCGTGTGTGTGCGTGTTTGTGTGTGTTTTTTTTTTGCTGTCACTTTTTCATATTTTGGAGAGCAGGCAGTCGGGCCAAGATAAGCATAGAGGACATCGCTTGTCTTCTTTTCACCATAGTGCAGTGATCATGGCGTAGATTGAAAATAATGAAAGTGGATGGCAATTGCCCTTTCTTCGACGTGATTCGCACCCGCACCTTTTGCATTAGGGAAAAAGGTAATTCTTTCATCACTTGAATTCATATTGATTATATTCATGACTACAGCATTATCGTTACACAATAACAGTATTATTTCACCTCGGCCTTCTTTGGACTATTTTTGGGGTAGATTCATTCGGTTCTGTATAAAACATATCAAGCCCCTCAAAAACTATTCCATTTCGCTTTTTTCTCGACTCGTTTTTTTTATTATACAAGCAACAACAGTGCGTTGACACTAAAACAAAGTCAAATTCGCAACCATTGCGTGCGTAGGATTTCGCTCGAATTCAGTTACTTGGAATAATTGAGGTATAGTATCAATTCTTACGTTCGGTAATAGACTTATAAGAAGTTACTGACAATTCATTTGATATACAAACCCATAAAAGAGTATACCCATTTGCTGGCAATATACTTCTGTGCCTAATTTTAAGAAAGTACGCATTCAGAGGCTGGCTCCTGGATATCTAAAATGTGACTCATAGTAAAGGATACAGACGGACGACTGAAATCTTCAGACGTCCGAGGAGATGAAGGTATTACTTTTTCTTTCTATAGCAGCCCAGCTTCGAAACACCTCTTTTTAAGCTCTACAAAACATTTCTATGTTTTCTTTGTTATATTACGATTTTTTTTAAAATTTCTGCTCTCATTCACTTCTTCCATCGTGTCTCACTTTGCTAGTGGGAAAAAGCCTTGGTGATCAATTCTTTTCTATCGTACATCGATCAGTATTTCACACTCAATTTCGCGCTACTAGTGCGACCCGTTTGTATTTTTAGCCTGTCTTTTTTAAGTAGGATGAAATTCGTTGGTTGGTGGATGCCGTGAAAATTTCCACAGTTAAATTAGTTTCAGTCATTGTTTCTACTTTAGACGCCAAACATATGTGTCATGTGACTGCTCTACACACACTCATGATTCTAGTTGAATTGGTGGTTTGTCGTCACCTTAAATGAGCCTCACTTAAATGAGCCCACAAGGTTTCTGTTGAGCGTGAAAGTGTTCGTTGATCTCTATAAGCACGCCCAAAAACACCAATAACTTCATAGCTTGCTATGTTGGTATAAAAAAAAATCAGGAACAGGCATTCACGCATGTTGCCTCCGTAGATGTGCACTGCATCAAAAACTTGCAGAAAGGTTGAACTCATTAATTAGAGTATCAGTTACTTCACGCGATAGCGTACTCTGAACGAATTTGCATCGCCTTTCCAATTGGTGATGCTCCTTCCAGACTTTCGCACTTTGTGTCGTACTAAAGTTAATTTATGCACTCAGCTTCAAATTAAAAAGAAATGCCAGCCACACTTCCTAGATTCTTAATTTGCTGCAAGTTGCGTACTCTTTTTATTGATTTCAGGATCGTTCCAATTGAAACAAATCCTTGCTTATTAGTCGACGTACCGAATGAAATGGTTAACATATAAGTCATGTTCACCAGGCTTTTCTTTTTAAAAAGTTTATCTGTGGATGGTTGGTGGGCTGTCTACTTTCCCCATCATTACGGATGAATAATTGCCCTGTCACTACATTTCGAGCAGTGCCAGTAGATGCCTATTGTGCAAACATATAAAACGAGCAAGGTGCTTGCAGCGTGCCCTTGTAGAGAATCTTTGAGATTCTCTATTAGATTGTAGAGAATCTCTCAGATATCTCTAATACAATCTTTTAGGGATGTTTCGAAACTGACTAAGAGCCTACTGAGCACTTGGCGATACTTTATTACATTCACAATAATAATGTGCAAGCGTTCTTTGTTTCAAAATGAAGTAACACGTTCTCAAATTGAGGAAAGGCAATTTTTTTTAAAGACAGAGACTGACTGCGGACGAGTGCTGTAGGCTTGTTCAATTGCTGCAAGCTAACACGACCATATTTTCACAAGTGGCATTTCATGTCGTATAGAGCTCAGGTAATCTTTGAGCCTTGACATTGTTCAACAGGGCACATGAGAGAGAAAAAAGCAACCACGGATGGATGTCAGTCCGTATATCTGCCCGTGCGTCCAGATGGACGGACGGAGAGAGGAACAGACGCATTGACGGACTGATGGACGCATGGACGAGGGCACGGTTGGAAGAAAGAACGAACGGACGGGCGCACGGATGGACTCAAGGACGGAAGCACGGACGGATGGACGCATGGATGAACGGAAGCATGGACGAATAGACCGACGTACGCACGGAGGAACAGATGAACAGAAGCACGGAGGAACAGATGAAGAGAAGCACGGACAGACAGATGGACGGATGCACGGACCAACATGGGCGGACGGACCAACAGGCGGACAGATGGACGGGCAAGTGGAACGGACGCACGGACGGTTGGACACATGGATGGACGGATGGATGCTTCGCCCCACTCATCATCATTCACTCCGTGGATATACTGTGAACACCACTAACGTCGTTTAGTTGTATTATTCCCAAGGACATATACACACAAAGCCATCTAATGAGCAAGTCATAAAGAGGCGGCTACCTGCTACATACGGAGGAAAAAAACGACCCACGGCCTAAGAAGCTTTGCCGCTAATATTATTGGGTAGTAGATTGGTCATGCAGTCTTCATCCCATCAAAACAGTTTTGACTGATTATTTTATGTATAATGCCTATTCGAAGCGCTTTCAATCGGACACACTGAAAACGGAGTAACATACTGAGATCTCATTGCTACCATAGTGGGACGCAAAATGGTAATCACATGGTTACGTTTCAGCTACTGAATACGTCGTCATAAAAGACAAATACGTCTATGGATGCATGGGCATAGACGGACTACTTGGATCAACCGTAGTGTCCACTCGTACGTCAAAGGCACGACTGCAATTGAAACCGACTTCAGGTAATCCTAGGCGCTATGTATATTCGTGGTATCTACGTCATGACACTGCTTGGTGTGCTACCGGTACCAATTTTATTTCGTCACAACACAGGTCCTCAGTGGATAAGCTATGCTCATTTTCTAGAGTATATACAACCATACGTGTAAGCCACATGGCGCTGATGGAGGCCTCCAATCGTTCTCAGTTCTTGAGAATTGAGTGAATAAGATGTACGAGGTGAACGCCTCCACAGATAATTGCGGTAACCTGAAGGACAAGAAAAAAAAGTCAAATTAAGTTAGCCGCAAAAAACTTGAAGCACAAACATGCTTTGTGAACTGGAATGCTTGCTAGGCGAATGAGTCTTTTCACGTATACAGACGGATGGTTGCTGCCACCTTGGTATTTTATCATGAATGTTTTCTTGGTTTTAGGTATAGTGCGAAGTGCACCGATCAGGTAATGAAACGTGGAATGCACCAATTCCACCGATTTCATGCATATACGTTTTCCGCATACATAAAGCAATGTTTGTTTAGCTGTTAAAAATACAAAACTTCCAAGCTGTATTGAACACGGCGGCACAAATACCGAAACGTAGAATACCAGGGACCGGATATTTCTTTATATATGGCAATTCGTGAGCTTCATATCTGTCAACGTTGCACTTTATACGAAATAATGGTTACGAGTTATGTTACATATAGGTGAACCAGTACGTCGCAGAGAAAAGAACATTTGAAATCGAATTCACAATTCTAACACGCCTGAACAACGATTTGTGTTGATAAGCCACGATGAGCAGAGATTCACACAATATATTCGACCTCTCGGGCTCGCAAAAAAGGTGCATATGTACAGAGATTCTTTAGCATTTCAGAAACATCGAAATATACCGCTTTGGCTGGGCATTCAACCCACTGTTTTCGAGCTTAGCCGCGGAACACCGTAAGCGGTAAGCCTAGATGAGGGGTAAAATTTTCGTATGAAATTTATCGAGACATAGAACCACTCACTGTCGACAAGTATTTGAGTAGGATTTGGGGACATGCGCACATAACGCAATCTTTCATCGCCGATAGCACTGGCCTGCCTTAACTGAATAGAAAATAGCCAACGAAAAGCATATATGACAAAAAAATTTCTGAAAAACGACTCCCTGCTCTATATAGCAAAAACGTATATGAACATAAATACGTGACTTTCCAGAGTGTTCAATATTTATCGTGGGTCGCCATGTACTTGAAATGAGCGATGTTCGATTGACCAGGGAAGCCACTCTCTTTGCAGTGCTCTATCGCACTTTCAGCAAAATGTTCCATTAGGCCTCTGCTGTATCGAACATGAAGCAATTTATTATAACTACCTTTTTTAACAGATTTGATTTTTTAGCTTATTTCATATTTTGTTTGATAAGACACTGTTGCAGCCACACAGAGATGGCGCCATGTGCAGATGTCCCGAAGTCGTGGGAATTTAACCCTAAAATGTTTAGCGCCTGTACTATTCAATCGGAAATTCAATTAACTCAGGCGTACGTTGTCCTTACTATTATTAGAAAGAAAGTATGTACAAACGAGATGAAGAGTATAATAACCATTGCAGTCTGTATACCTTAGCGATCTGCGCCGTCTAGTGGCGAGCGGTCTCTGACGTCATTTCATTGACAAATTCTGTCAGAGTAAGACTTTCGACAGCACTACTTTCTCCTATTTCTGTGGCCCATAAACTTTTGCCTAATGGTGTGCACTTGAGTTTTCGAATTCTAGTGAAATTTTGTACAACTTACGCCATCGATGAGAGATGAGTTCCCGACGTTGCATATTCCACCAATAATGTAACACGCTGCTGCGACGAATTGAATGAAGTTGTACTGGAAAGAAATGAAGTTAGTTTCTGCGAGCTATAAGCATGCGAATAAGTAATAATCATTGTTGGGCAACACAAAAATAGAGTATGGAGTAGGTATACACTGCAATTTAGGCAGCAACTTTTCGTACTTGAATTAAATGCAATACGCCACATAAAGCAATGAAAATTGAAAGCGCATGCATACACACTTTTTATACGAGCGTAAATAAAAACAAAGTAATGACTCGCGAAAATTATATAATGAATGAAACCACTTCTTAGCGAAGGAAACGTACATGCTTAAACTCAAATATGTTTACACCGTTTCACAGCCCTCGCGGACTGACAAAAGGAGCCAAATCAAGAAGTCAGGCATGTATCAGATATACTCATCATAGATCCCGCTCAGCGCACAAAAGAATAACTACCTCAGTGGTTCTTTCAGCAACTTTATTTTAGTATTCATGATGCCTTGCACTAATAATAATAATAATAATAATAATAATAATAATAATAATAATAATAATAATAATAATAATAATAATAATAATAATAATAATAATAATAATAATAATAATAATAATAATAATAATAAAGGCTGGGCTGGCACACAGCACGCAATGCAAAGCAAAAGAAAGACCTGCCTTCATAGAAACCTCTGTAAACTTTCTTCAGGTGCCTACTACAACCACAGTTGCGACGCACCCATGGACTGTGCCATAATGCATCCTTTTGATATATGTCACAAATCCCCTGCTACGCTGTTTTGAGGAAACACGATCACTAATATAGACTCTGATTTTGTTGTTGCCTTGGCCGATGATGATGAGCATGTTGTAATATAATAGCAGAGCTGTTGTTTAAATCAGTCTGAAGCACTAAACCACCTATTACTTACGCGACTAATGGTGGGACGCATGTTGCGACTCTGCGCTTTTGTCACGCCATGCAAATCAAAACTGTTAAGGCAATTTGTCGATACACATAGCCATAATACAACTCCGAAAATATTTTGAACAATCACCTTTCTCTAAATTACCCAGCACTGTAAGTGAAGTTCCCTTTCGAAAATTTTACTTACACGTATGCGTGGCGCAACTGCATTAGCGTTAACCGCAATCATAGCAGACCAAGAATCTTAATATTATGGGCTTTCATCTGGTATTAACTTTAGAGGATCTAAAGGAAGTTGCTTACAGTACACCTTGGGAAACCAAACTCAGTCACTGTAGTCAATTCAATATTTAGAAAGGTTCTGACCTAGACAATATTGCATTAGCCTAAAATCTGTGTGCACTGTCGTTCTTAATGAAAGGGAACACGCGAGCACGTGGACTGCACTATGCATAGGCTGCATACAGCACCATCAGATTTTGGGCCTTTTCTATTTGGTTAGTTCTTTTAATGAATATGCACGAGAAGGCGTACTTACGTAAAACAACCGGGGGAGCGTGAGGGCCGTCGTGACGCTCATTGTCGATGACACGAGGAAGAAAACTCCGTTTGTCGTGAAAACGCACGCGACGGTGTGTAAGAACTGCTCGCTCGGCATCGTTGCGCCCAGGAAGTGGTACATTGCCCAGAGGATGGCGCCGATCACCTGCGCAAAACCATTGAGGCCAATTGTTACCGAAGGCTTTGTCCAGACGCCCACTTACACGTGCTCATCGTTTCCCAATAGCATTTCTGCGTAAAATTCGCATCAGAATCGAACGTAGCTCAACAGATACCAGTGTCTTCTCCTTTTTAGAACGCTTATTATTGCTGCCCGTTACGTAACTCAGCTTCTTTTTTTGTTAATTTTTGCAAGCCAATTTCTAACTAACTTTTACGCAAAGATACATTTTATTTATTTTGTTTTTATTTCATTTATTTGATACTGTCAACCCCGTGCTTGGGGTCGTTACAGGGAGGGTGTCACAAATTACATAACGTTCACACAAAAAAGGAGAATTCAAAAGCACATATAAATACGAGATGAATAACCAACAATAAATCACGAGAAACAAACAACAGTGACTACACACACACAAATCAACGAATAAATGCTGACAACAGAATTTAGCACGCATCACTACAAAGAAAACCGTCCAATGCATTTTCAAAATCCACTGATGTTGTTTGTTGCACAACTGCATTGGGTAAACTATTCCACATATCTATTGTGTCTAGGAAAAAGGAGTGGCGGAAAGCATTCGTGCGTGCGAAATAAGGTTGAATTGCTCTACTATTATTAAGACGATCACATCGCCTTCCAGAGGGCTGAATATATAAATCCTTATTTATCTTTGTTTGCCCGCTTATAATCTTAAAAAGAAATTTGAGGCGATGTTTTCGCCTGCGATATTCCAAAGACTCAAGCTCACAGGACTTTAACAAAGCAGTGACTAAGTGTGTGCGTCGCTATCTACCGCATATGAAACGAACTGCTAATTTTTGTATTCTTTCAATTTTTGTCCACAACACCTTCTGGAGAGGCGACCATACAATACTAGCGTACTCTAAGGCAGGACGTATTAATGTTTTGTAAGCAGTTAGTTTTACATCTGGTGTGGCATGTCCCAGTTTTTTTTAGGAAATACAGTTTTTTGTTTGCTGTAAATGTAAAAGTTACAACCACGTATTCCAAGAATTTTTCTTGCATAGACTTTTTTTTGTAGGAGCCACTTCTAGGATTTAGCTGTAGCATTGTACTACTAGCGGGTGGTTGCGAATATTTCCTTTCTGTTGAAGTTTTCAGTGCAACATTCCGATGTTAAAACAATATGTGGTTGGGAACAGCTACGACAATGGAACAAAATAGAGGCAATAAAACTATTTCATAAGAAGCCCATAGGTATTTACTTCGACACCACTTACTGTGCGTTTCTGAAAAAAAATAAGAGAACCATAGTATCTAAGTATTTTTTTCGTTTTTTTTCCCACTACATTCTACGCAGACTTCTAACCATGGACTATGCATAGCATTTTTCCCCTGTACTTTTTTTTTTTACTAATCTCGTGGGTCAGACATGACGCTCTCACGAGGCACTTATTTCCAGTTAATATCACCGTGATCCGCTCTAATAAAACACTTCGGCCCTTAACACCACCACTGGCGTGCTTTTGAATTGTTGTTTTTCTTTTAATTAAGCACTGACGCATTTGAAATATTCAATGCTCTGAGACTTTTTTTCGTGCTGGATAGTTCCGGCTTCCTCAAATATCGGTTTATAATTTGGGTAGTACTGCATATTTTTGAAAAAAAAAAAGCTATTTTACAATTTAAGATGTGCTAACGGGGCAGTAGTCCCCGATTATGTAGCCACAGTGGTGGCATTGATGCTGTTGCTCGATGTTACAGGCTGCAGATGATGTGCCACATGGCTAGTGTATATATTTAATTACTAATCGTGTTATTTTGTCACTAGAATTTTACCTAACACAATATTTACTAATACAGGAATTTTCTACATGAAAAATTACGTGTGGTTACAGTGATCTGCACCAAAGGGCGTGGACATATGTTGCATGGCGTGTCCGCTGGTCTTGAATATTCCTCCTTTTCGAAGTTATGGGGGCAGCGGGAAGCGAATGGTTTAAGGCGATGAACAACGCCTCAATCCGTGCACTTCACCGTGGGGGTTTACCAAAGACGATACAATGGGACCTCCTGTTACATGCGCACCACTTATCCGAAGTTCTAAGGTGGCAGTATGATTTTTTGGGGACACTGCATTGAACAACCGGCTGTAAAATCCGGCCAAAAGTCTGAGGTCATCAAAGCTAGTCTCCTCTTCTTTTCCTCTAAACCTCTCCTGCCTCTCTGCTTGCGCTACGGAAACCTCGTGAATATTGACAGGAACTTACCACCTCGACGCCATTCAGCCAGCCATTGGTCGTCCTTGTGTACTCGCGGAAGTACAGCTGCACCATGGACGATAGGCTCGACAGCTTTCAGTCACGCACAGTGGCTGTGAAGCGCCTGAGTGTGCGGGACGCGTTTGCTGCGTTTACATAATTTCATATTGAGATTGCAGAATTCCCACTTGAAAAGAAGGTAAATAACAACTAATGATGATTTCATATGGGCACAATCATCAAAACAGTCATGAACTTCTACATTTTCTGCCTAGTTTATCACCAGCACAACAGGATAAAAATCTGCCTGAAGGATGTCTGATTTAGCCTCTTTTGTGTTAGCTGGCTTAATCATATTCCTGCGAACTTCAAGTTCGTTTCTGCTGCCCAACCCTCTGTCATTCGCAGCTACATTTCCGGTCTCTTGGTGTCCA
Organism: Rhipicephalus microplus; assembly: GCF_013339725.1. Classification (NCBI taxonomy): domain Eukaryota; kingdom Metazoa; phylum Arthropoda; class Arachnida; order Ixodida; family Ixodidae; genus Rhipicephalus; species Rhipicephalus microplus. Next base: position 41,963,093 of record NC_051170.1, read on the forward strand.
TACCGTCACTCATACATACTATTTTTCGTTGGGAGAACATGACCTGCCCAGGTTCCCCTTTTCTCTATAATGCCATCAGCTTCCTTTCTTTCGTTTCTTATGTAATACGTTTCACGCTCTTTCTATTTCTCAACGTAACCATGACGGTTAAATTGCGTTAAAGTGCACGTTACATCACATTCTTACTAGCATGGGCAGGGAGGAACGAACAAGGAAGTGACTTGCACAAAATAAGCATGGTTTAAAATTGATAATACTGATTATGATGGTGTTCTAAGGATGTTTGGCACCAATGCATTTAAATATATTGACCAAGGAATGAGTGAAGGCAATCATATCTTATCTCATATTAGGCAATGTGCCACCAACACAAATCATTTCTTGCTCTTGATGTGTATCATTTTCGGAATCTAAAGTAAACTATTTCGACAAAACAAATAAGAATCACAAAAGAGAACAAAACAAAACAAAAAACGAAGAAAAACTACACTGTGATGTAAAACATTGAAGTAAATCGTATCAGTGATTAATAGAAAAATGAAATCAATCTGATTTACATATAAATGCTTACCAAGCAATGCGTTTCTCCTTGCACGAGTTCACAGCAAAGGTACCCCACATGACAGCACTGAGGTTGAAGGAAACGGCATACCTAGCTGGTCAAGGTAATTTTGGTGGTTTATGTTCTTAGGGTGTGGAAACGTTGGGCTATTCAGTGGGATGAGATGGACTGGTTCTTCTCTATTTCAAGACCATAAAGAAGAAAGCTCTCAGACCAACAAATGCATATGATAAAAGTTATTCAATTAAGCAATATTATCATTGCTACTCCTTTCATTCATAATCTTTCAACACACTATACACCTAAATAATTGCACGTTCTGCTAGCCAGAATGAGTGACTTAAAGTGGAAGCGTACTTTTGAAATACGACTGCAGCAATCAATGCCGCAACTGGAAGGAAAGACGGAACCTGAGCCATAAGAGAAGTGTTCGTCAAACTGCGAGCAACTTGATTTAGTGTGAGCTGTTTCATGATCAGGTTCCCAAACTAAACGAAGTTTTCACAAATGATTCCAATTAAGTAAGCACAACTATATATCTCAAAGCATCTAGCTCGAGTAGTCATCAGATACCAAATAAATAATTAGTCATTGACTATTCTTGTGAAAATATTTGTCCTTACAGAAGAAGTCTTAAAAAAGACTGGCCTAGTTAGCACTAAAAATGAGCCCGAACTTTTTCGTCAATTTTGCGCACATCGATTGCTATAGAACATTTGTACTCATCTGGTTCAAGTGAACCAGACGGAGTTAAGTTTATGTCATTAACTATGCTTTGCTGTAACAAAACAAAACAAAAAACGAAGAAACCAGGATGCCTACTCTTTGTCTTAGCTAAACTACCCCGTACCATTAACTTCAGTTGTAGTGTGAAGGGAACAATGAAGCAACCCGACACTCTTCGTGACATGTTCCATTCATGTAGAAACATTTTTCGATTGTGCCACAGTTTTTTCCTCGATATAAAGACACCTTAAAATCGAAGGACGAACTTGCAATGCCCTAATAGAAAATATCTCAGAAAGATAACAGATTCAACTTTGGCCAGGCAGTCGGCAGACAGTCACGCGTTTACGAAAGTGTCCAACACCAGTATTATTAAGATAGCGGCACGTGGCCATCACCAGTTCCAGCTGTATTGTTTTCGGGTTAGCTAGACATGGTTGCACCATGCAACGGCACTAGTGGTACGGCAACATTAATCGCCTCACTGCGCAAAAAAGACTCGGGAGTGTTGTTTGCTCAGATAGAAGAGTGACCGATAAAGGCGGAGAACCCGCCATGCCATCCCCTGGAGAATTGGTCGACATCACAATCTAAAATAGGAAGTTACTTTTCAACCTCCGATTCAAGAGCAATGTGGCGGGTAAACACACAACACACTTAGTCGAAATCTCCAGTGCATTACTTACCTGCCTTTGTTTCAAGTGCCCCGATGACTGTGACGTGTGCTGGGCGATGCCGTTACATCAGGCACCGGACAGAAGCAAAATGACCAAAGGCTGCTCTTCTTATTCACCGTCTTCTGTGGCTCACAGCCACTGCGTGGCGGCTGTCTTCTTCCTTTAACGATGAGCAGTTAGCTTGGTTGCTTGCTTCTCTGTTCTGGCTCTTACCCACTGAGGGGGATTGGCCAGAAAGCCATGTCGTGTTCCCGCTTACATGGCTGGTGCTCACACTTTAGTTTCAGTCCTGGACTCACGGCTAAGACACATCCACTTATTTAAGACCCTCCTTGGAACCAACCAGGGTATGCATTGATCGGAAATTTCATTCTCGAAATGGTGTAGTAAAGTGATTCATTTTTATCACTATAAAAATCAACGAATCAATAAAGTGCGAACAATACACACTGTCACGAAAAGCTTGTTAAAGTGGCGCACAACCACATCACTACTGGTTTTCCGTAGGCCGAGACGCCTAGCTTTGAGATGTGGGATTTTTTTTTTCTCTGGATTACACTCTTAAGACTCCCCATGACTCACTGGACACGATCAGGCCCAGCCAGGCTATGCACCTTACAGCGAAAATTGCGCGCAATTTTCACAGGGGGTTGCCTTAGCTTTTGCGCATGCGCGTCTTTTCCAGGTGGTATGGTATCCAGTGTATAGACGACGTGATGCTTACTTCCTGTTTCCTAGCTTTGTTTTCACCCTCACTACCTCTTATTTTTTTAATTTTCTAACATCATTCCTACGTCTTTTTTTCTTTTTCGCTCACTGTGGCGTTTTTGTTCTATCCACTACTAATTTCCACTCTCCTCACCAATAAACCTTTACAACTGCTTCATTTTCCTGTCCTGGCCTCTTGCAACACTCTACTGTACTGGACAATGCAATGCTCTGCCGGCTTCTCTGGAGAGCCGAGTGGTTAGGAAGTTCACAGTCGGATCTAATGTATGCAGAGTCGAATACCACCATGTGAACAATTTTCCTCTTACTTTATAATTATTTCCGTCTCTCAGTTTGTTTCTTTCTTTTTTCCTTCCTTATCTTTTTCTGTACTCGTTCTCAGGGTTATTAGATGCCACTTCATTATGGTTAGTCGGGGTATTAGCCTAAATTTTGTGGCAAATACTCGTTCATTCCAATTATATTTTTGACATATTATGCCGAGTTAGAACATCTTGTAGCTCGGCAACGTACAGTTACTTGTGAATCGGCAACCTGCATTGACATACAGCAGCCTACAATGGCGAAAGGTCACCAAGAGTTCACTTAAATCGTTTCGTCAAGCCGTTGGTCTCTGGGTGATATGCGGTAAAGGTGCGTTGAATGATTCTGCATTCGGATAGGAGCGATCGCAACACGTCTGGTAGAACAACACCACGCTGATCACCGAGCAGTTCCCGAGGGGGCGCCACGGCAGTGGTCACCGGTGTCAAGCGATGGTAACCGGGAGCGTGGGTCGGGTAGAGTAGGTTCTGAATGTTGGTGCACCTGCTTAAGGTGATGTAGACGAGTTTATGAGGGTGCCGTTCATTATCTATCGCTGCTTCGCATCCACACATGGTTGCCTATAGCGGCAGACGGCATTTTTTAATCTAAAAAATTTTACGTCAAACAATTCAGCGTTTACTTTACGTATATTTAAACGTAAAACCCACCAGGGTACTTTAGTGGTTATGGTGCTTATGTTCTTACCTACAAGCCACGCGATAGAATCCCAGCCTTAAGGGCCTCAATTTCGATGGTGGCGAAAATTTTTCAGGCCTGTGTGTATGCTTAGGTTAACGTGCACGTTAAGAACCCCAGGTGGTCAAACGTTCCCGAGGCCTCCAATACGCCGTATATCAATCGCATTGTGGTTATGGGACGTTAAATGCCATAAATTATTATTACTTTATTATTAATATTTCTACGTAAAACAAGCATGATAACAGAGAAGCTAGAAATCTTGCACGAAATTAGTTTCACTGTTTCTGCTAATCTGTGTGCTTAATTCCTTGACAAGGTTAATCAGTTTAGACAGTAAGTGAAGGCTTAATCTCTTTTCATCACGGAGAAAGCAGAGTGTACGCATTTTGCATAATTTAATTTTTTGTAATGCACTCAGGGGAGAGTCGAGAGGGCAGGCACTGCATATCTTGTGCGAGATCTTCATGCCGGAGCTAATTACGCCCATCAATAACGACTCCACTGACAGCTCATCGCGCACCTGTTTTTCGTGAACTGGCAAAGCGTGACATCATACTGTATTTTTTAAAATTTCTTGCCTATAGTCAGATGCATTTTGAGAGAGTGAATGACAAAATGACGTATTTAAAAATTGTAGAAAGCATTGTTTTACTACTTTCATAGGAATGCAAAATTTAGATGGGAGCCGACAGATAGAAACAACGTAGTGAGATAATCAGGATGAACAGTGGAAGTGCTCAGACGGGCTGGCTGACATTTCGATAGGAGGGCCTATCTTTTTTGAAAGGCCTTTGAAAAAGATAGGTACTCTTAATGAAACGTCGGCCAGCCGGTCTGAGGCACTTTCACTGTTAACCCTGATTATTCCAGTACTTTCGTAAAAAACCGAGTATTCCATGAAGGCAGGACCACTGTCCTTGTTTTGTTTGGCAAGGGCAGTTTCTGACGATGGCATATCTTTTCTCCTATTTCTCAGCGCTGCGAAGAGGCACTCGCAACTTGTGGAGCAGCTTTGATCAATGAGAAGCGAACATTTTCAAAATTAATCGAGCAAAATGACACAATACTATTATAGAGGATACCTGGCCACTCCAACATTCTTACTAATGTTGCGGCAGATGAAGCAGCTGGGTAAGCACGTTGAAAAAATAATGAATCGGGAATAGCTACAACAAAAAGTGAATTACAGCACATATTGAGAGACGTGTTAGCTCATGATTTCAGAGGTGCGTGGATTCATGCAGGTATATGAGAATCAGACCTATGTTGCATTGTCCTTAATATTGGATGGCGTTAACGTTAAAAACAAGCGCGATTTTTTCAATATGCTGGTGATCACTTCCGCGTAAGTACCCCATGTGAACGCAAACGCGCAAACACACACACACACACACACACACACACACACACACACACACACACACACACACACACACACAGACACGCACACACACAGACACGCACACACACAGACACGCGCGCACACACACACACACACACACAGACACGCACACACACACACGCACACACACACAAAATATTACAGACAGTCCAGAATAGGCGTGTTGCCACATTCATAAAAATGTTCAACACATTTTTATAGTGCCTACTTTATTAGGACAAAAAAAAAACAGCTAAGATATTTATAAGTACTGAGCAGCATGCCCGTTAAAGAACCCCAGGTGGTCGAAATTTCCGGAGCCTTTCACTACGGCGTCTCTCATAATCATATCGTGGTTTTGGGACCTTAAATTCCAAAAATCAATCAAATCTAAATCTGAAAAATCCTAGGTCTATGTCCAAACATGCCCTAAAAAGAGACGCAGAGCTGATTATGTGTGAACTTTCATCTTAAACGAATATTAGCGCAATGAAAACAGGGACGGGAAAGAAAAGACAAACTACAGCGCTGACTCGCAACTCAAGTTTATTCCTAATATGTGAACTATATTGTTATGTGTCGGGGCTGCATGTTTATTTTGTTATCCTTTGCGAGTTACATTTGAATGGACTTATATGCAATATCTAGCTGTTATTTACCATTTTTTCCAATGCATGCTTTTCACATATTCATCATCTACGAAAACGAAGAGCCCGTTCTATAAAAAAGGCGACAAGTTCTCAATAATAAATAATAAAAATTTCAATATAGATTCACCCATGGTATGCATTGTGTATACTTCCCTAACAAAAATATTTTAGACGGCCACCCCGTGTTGAAAGACAGGAGTGGTTATCTCTTTTTTTTTTGCACAGGCAATATATGCTCCTCGCCACTGATTTCTTAAAAGCAAGTAAACAATGTCAGCGCTAAGCGCCAGAGCCTATCAAGATTTCGCGCTTCTTGACTACACGCTGTAGTTCGCTGCTTGCGCAGTTGTAAACACACGAATTGAAGTGTGATTGATTGACCATGCACAATATTCATTTGAGACAAGGAAGAACGGATGTGTGGCTGTCTGGCAAAGTAGCGCAGGAGACAAATCCCATTTGACATTTCACGTACATGGACCAGTCGATAGCACGTACGGTATAGACTTCACGGGAGCTACTGTCTACGTCGCAGATGTGCGCAAGAACAACAAATATCAGGAGAGAATATTGCGCTAGCTTTTTTGTATTATTAGAACCTTATGAGTGGCTCTTTAAGAGTACAGAATGGCACGAGGCCATAACCTTCATTGCGTGCAGAAGCGCCGCCACGCGGATGAGACTGGCGCACCACCTAGCGAGTGCAGCGCGACGCGCATGTGGTGCCAAGAGGCAACGTAGATTGCAGGTCTCACTAGCTTTGTCCTTTATAGATTACGTAAACACCATACATTCATTTTCTATATTTTTTGTGATGAACCAACGCAGTTTTGTAGTTTTAATGCACACTTATTGCCATCAAATAAACTATAATTATTCAGACAATAACGTGACCATTTTTTGTGAGGAAACAAATGAAAATGGCCAACAACCGTTTTAGCGGAAGTTGGTACCAAGAAGACTTCATAAGTTGGTGCGAAAGTAATTCGTAACGTAGCCGTTAAAATAGCGTCAGTGTACCGCTTAGTTCTGGAAACTGCTTTTGATGAACTCTGAAACTATCATTTGTTTCGTCTTTCTCTCTGTGGCTCTGAAATTCATTGCATTATTTTACCATATTTTGGTCTCTGATCCTCTTCAGCGTGTTGCTCTTATTGTCGGTGCGTTTTTCAAGATATTTTATGCTCCTCGCATTACGTTTTTGCGCTGTCTTTTTTTAACGTCTTGTTTCTAACAAAAACTGCGAGTCGGCCTGTCAAGCCAATGGGTGCATTGGTGCAAAGTATCTTCATTATACCTTCAACAAAGTGTGAAAACGCACTTTTATAACTACCAAAGGAATACCTCACTCATATTTAACCTCACTCCTCGTATCCCTTTACCGAAGCGTCAAGCAAGAAATGCTACGAGGCCACTACAAACTTTGTCAACAGACGGCACCATTACAATTCATGAAAAGGGCGTTTGTATTTCATAATATGGCGCGACAGTGACTTCTCGGCAGGCTTGCTGTGAGCGTTTCAAATACCGCAAAAAGTTAGGCTAGCATATAAGTTGGCTTCTGTATGCTAGTTTTACAAACGCTTTCCCGCTCTTGATGGTGCAAACGGCGAGACGAAAAGCACTTTTCCCTCTCTTTGGAGTGCATTTTTTTGGATGCGGGCAAGACGAAACAAGGGCTTTCCACAGAGCACAGGCTCAGTGGGAGACGTTGCCGGCATGCCAGTTCAATGAAAACGATTAGCAAAAAAATGTAGCAGACTTCGAACGACAATTGTGACGCGGATAAAGAAGGCGCAGAGCACCAAAGGTGTATTTTTATAGTGTTTACCATCACTTGCTTCAAAAATTCAGGAGGAGTGATCAAGATCCGAGGCATGCCAAATACGCACATCATATCTGTGATCAGAGCACGTGTTTATTGTAGCGTGTAAAGGAACCCTTTTGTAAGCCCAGAGGTGCTCTTATGTTTGACTCTTTTAAGGACTAAGGAGTTGGTGGCGTCTCGCCTGCGCGCCTTGTGACCTTCCGACATCATGACAACAAAAAGTTCATTGGCTACCTTATAGGCTAGACATCTGAAACGCTGTCATATTTCTGGGCATCTCCCTTTCTACGTTTAAACCTTCCTCCTTTCTTACGAGGTCTGTGTCACTATACTTACTAAGCATCACGCATATTTAGATGCCGCTATAATAGTGTCCCGAAAATTTATTTGCAGAGTACTGCACAAGAGCTTTGCATCACATATTTTGTGCTGCAATGTTTCATTCGGCACCGATCTAACATATTGAATGCATACTTTGATACCGTGAAAGTAACTTTGCATAAGCTTGGGGAAAACAAGCTGACACAATAAATAGGTTTGCACCGTTAGAGCTACTTACCTCGTCTATAACTTACACCCTACGATAACGTTGTCTTAGTGAACGAGCACAGAGCACAAGCGTTACACGCAGAAGCATATAGACAGTGACAATCGCATTCGCATCGATTTTAAAGAAGGTTGGCGTCACTTACGCCGGTATTTTCAAGCAAGCCTTGACTCAAAGTCCGCTCTTTACTCCAATCGAGTTGATCACAGCACCGTTGCTCGACTGAAACTGACGCCATGCTTTTGAATCGCTACAGATTATCACTGATACGTCGTGCCATGATTTGTACCGACCGAGCTGGCACTTCCTATAACTCGATTAAAAGCAATGAGCGAGATGCACCTAAGAATACAGGAGTTGAACTCCCAAAATTGGTTATAATCTGTCATCTTTGCCATTCTTAACGTAATTCCTTTTCTGCCGTTACCCCTATCTTGCTTATCAATTGATGTAGCAAACATGCTTCATCGCAACGGTCTCAATGACAGGGAAGATGTGTAGGCATTCGCCAACGCGATGTGGAAGGGTAGTAGAAGCCACTTGATATTCGGCGTTCGGGCCACCTGAAAAACAGAGAAAAGACACGATTTCTCGCTTAGGGGAAGCATGTGCACATATGATGCAGTAGGCACTAACACTTAAACTGGCAGGGGGGTTGACGCTGGCCCTCATCGCACCGTTGCGAAGGAGAGAAACCTGGGGAGGCGCAAAGCAAGCAGTGACGGACCAGTGTTTTCTACTGGAACATGTCAATCGCTGCTAAAGGGCAATGGGAGACAGAGGACTCAGACAGGACACAAAGACCCGCAGTCTACCTTTAGTTAACGCACGCACTGCGGATTTTTCTTGTTCAACAACGCACAGGAAAAATTCTCTACCAGCACTACCTAGCAGTTCAAGGTAAGGTGCCTATATATAAGGGGTGGCCAGTGAATGGTTATGCAGCATGAGCAGTCGGTTTTTTTTTCAATCAAGAAACTTGCTGCTGCCTGCGTCGGCATCGCGAGGCGGGAGAAGGTGGGTGGGGGGGAGAGAAAAAAAGCGAGAGCGATCGCGCATCTTGTGTAATCATGGTCATACCTCAGAGCTGATTGAACTCGATCATAAGATACTTCGCATCTAAAAAGAGCAGAACAATAAACTGTTAAAGTGCTTTCTAAGTCGGCTCACTTTCACTTCAGTGATGCCTTTGCGCCCCGCAGATGCGCCAAGTTGCCACGGTAAAAATAGGATGCGTTAGTAAGAGCTTTCAGAGCGCGGACCAAACAAAGTCAGCGTACTTGAAGAGTGGCGGCAGGGCACACTTAGGGGAAAGATGCGCATATTTCATAGACGCTGACAGCGGTGGTGGTTCGGGCTTTCAGACCCTTGGTTTTCCAAACCCTGCAAGAAATGTGGGTGCTCTTGTCATGGAGTGGACAACGAACACTGTAAATAATAGGAACTGACATCGTAAATGTTTCGTAAAAGCAATCTTACGACATAGTTTTCATGAAAACGCGCACACAAAATATCACCACAATAGCAACCCACTGCATAATTTAAAACACCGTTTCTTATGTGTTAATAGGTATCATGAATGAATAGTGCCACGAGCGAGTGAGAACAGAAGTCAAGAATTAGATATGCAATGGTAATTAGGGTGTGAAAAACACTCCCGCTATGGTATTCTCGTGACAAACACAGTTGGGGCCAACAAAACGCTACCCACTTGATGTACTAATAGCAGAGAACAAGCATCGGTGTGAGTAAGCAATATCATAAGCATTTTACGGAGAGCGCTATAAAAGTTCGAAAGACTTAGCTGAGTACAAATACATGCGTTGTATTTTATGCTCATACTTGAGAGAAGAGTATGCGTGACAGTAAAAACAACAGCAATGAAAAAGAAGTACTTGCAACATGGGGTATACAAAGATATTTATCATTTTAAGGTTCCCTCTTTCGCTGAACTCTATACCTTAACTAAAACGGTAGTCACATTGCACAACGTCAAGTCCAGTTAGAGAAACGCATTTGTCAGTGTTTGTTGTTTGGAAAACAGTAACGCAGATGACCATATTACACAGAACAGGAGGATTGTTGCTGTAAGCAGTGTTTTCTTTCTAGTTCACTATGCGTGGGAAATGTCAATTCCTTGTTATTGAACTGGTGGAACCAGCTTTCTTCACACTGTTCTAGACTTCAAAAAGGTTTAATTTGTTCCTAAAAGAAATACGACATGCACTCTTCTTTGTGTCTTTGTATCAGTTCCGACTGGCGATCATATACGCTTCCTTCTTAAAACATACTTGCTTCGTAGGCACTTTTTTCGGTCGACTTCTTGACTGCAACATACTCGATGGTGCGTTTTTTCAAAACAGTTTCGCATTTGACATGCGACGTCAGTGTTGTCAAGCGTTCCTTCAACTTTTCAACTGGACTTGCGTTTCTCTCTATCGAATGATGCTCCGAACTTCCACCCACCACTTTTCAGTTTCTGGAACTCAAAAACATTTTTGTGAACGGAAAGAAAAATCTCTAAAAATTCATGCATCGAAGAGGCAGCGCTCAAGGAACCCCGTATAAATGCGTCCTAAGGATCAATATGTCACCATACGGTGACATACTGCTTTCAAGTCGTCCGACGTTCTTTCGTAAGAATAAAAATGAACAAAGAATATGAACATAAAGCTGTGTGTTCATATTGTAAAAATCACAGTCTTTATTTAGAATTTGGTTGTCGTGTGCTCGATTTAGGAACTTATGTTCACAAGATATTTAATTTGCTCTGTGAAATATTGAGCATTGAGAAAAAAGCACAAAGATAGCTCTCATGCAATAACTTTGATATGGCCTACACTGCGTTTGTAGCTTGACGTGAAGCTGAAGCAAGGTGTAAATATTGCATCACTACAATAAAAAGCAGCAAAACAAAGCAAAACAACAAAGAGAAAACTGTGCATGTCTGAGCGTTATGTTTATGCTATATTGCATGTTTCTTCGCTACGACGCAGTGTTCCATTATGACCATTCTCGGTGGGGTATTTTTGTTTTGTTATGAAGGCAGCATGAAGTTTTTTAACGTGAGAAACACTGCGTTCATATTTGTGTTGTTCACTGCGAGTGATAGTTTCATGACTTACTCTGACCACCTTCCCCAGTGTTTCTTTTATTAGGAAGTATATTTTTTGTTAGAGAGAATACGTGGCTCAAGATGACTGCCTCAATAATTCCCTATATTTAAAAGCGCACATGACTAAAGCAATTTACCATCACGCAACAACTAGTCATGTGACTAAAACAACGTAACAAAATGATTAGTCACTCGTAAAACCTACTCACGTAACTGATAAATTACATAACTAAACGTAACTAGTCCTGGGACAAAAATCACTTAACATCCTGAAGAGCTACTCACGCGACTAAAAACGACGCATCATGACTTCCTCTTTTGCTACAGATCGGTTTCTCTGAGAACTGGATGTTGTTTTTTCCGCAGAGTATCCATAGTATATTCAACACATTTCGCTAGACCAGAGTAATGACTTCCGTAAGAAGAAGGGGCTGATTGAAATAGGGACGGATAAAAATAAATGACACTTTTGGTTATGCTATTTTAAGATGCGTTTGTAAAAGTGCATTGGGCCCACTTTCAAGGTTATTTCGCTTTTGTTTGGCGTTGACTGAGTTTATCAACTAGGAGAACGGATAAAGTACAATGGTAATCATTTGTACTGCCAACAGATTTCTCATTAATTCTCTCATCAGAGCTCGAGAACATATCATTTTACTAAAGCTTCCGATAATCCATTAGTGTGAATATAGCTGTGTTGAGTGAGCTTCCTAAACGAGATTCGATTTCTAAAAGTGAATTCCTAGTGAATATACTTAGAAATCTTATAGTGCGAGTGAAAATATGTGATTTGGACAATACCTAATTAATTTAGGATGATCTCATGCTCATTCTTTATTGCAGCTTTCTTGGAAATTCTCCCAGAGGCGACGTCACGGGAACTTCAAGTTATGTATCTCTCCCATCAATGTACACTCGTATGATCACTTAAAAAGAACTTAGTTTTGCTTTTACTTAAAGGTAGGAAAATCACACATAAAACTATTACACTGATATTGTCACGACCTTGTGACAATATTAATGCTCTCGATTACTGAATTTGTTACACAGCCAAGCATAAACCAGTACTCGTATTCTGGCAACTAAATCTATGAGAGCCTAGCTGCTGAGCCAAAATTGTCTTGTTTTAAGTGAAGAAGGTCAGGAAGCACTTAAACTTTCTTGTGATTGATTTGTGGGGTTTAACGTCCTAAAACCACCACATGATTATGAGAGATGCCGTAGTGGTGGGCTCCGGAAATTTCGACCACCTGAAGTTCTTTAACGTACACCCAAATATGAGCACACAGGCCTACAACATTTCCGCCTCCATCGAAAATGCAGCCACCGCAGAAGGGATACGATCCCGTGACCTGCGGATCAGCAGCCGACTACCTTTGACACTACACCACCATGGCGGGGCAAGCAAGTTAATTACGCTGCATTACTAAAATCTGAACAGCTTTGCGAGAAAACGAACCTTGCAATCACGATTTAGCAAAAATGTTAAGCTAATACCTGGCGATCTTATAATAGTTCAGTGATGCGCATTTGTTTTTTCACTATCATCGTATTTAACGCAGTGCGTGCTGAAATAATTAATAACAACTATTTGAAAATAAAGACGTCTTCGCCCCTCTAAGTTCATTTTGTCAAACAGCATATTGGTGAACGGTACGAAAACAGATGAAACACGTGAATACGTGGCTCAAGATGACTTCAAACTTTTGTCGTTCAAACTTTTGTTTATCGACAAGTTAGACCGCTAGCTGAATCAGTAATATGCAAAAAATTTTGGGTCGTCACTGGCCGTGTAAACACTCACGAAAATTCGTTCTCAGACTCCACAAAAAATATTCTGAATACTTTCTCAAGCCTCGTAGAAACAAAAACTCAGAGAGGAAAGCAAGCGCAGTGACGTTTGTTGCTCCGAGAAAAATTCAGCATTGTTTTTTTTTTTTAAGTAGGAAGCATGTTTGTTATAGGAAAGCGACCAAGTATGGCCGCAATTTCAGTGGATGAGATACAACGAGAAGGTGATATATTCTTTTCTTGCTACCGAAACTTTCTCTGCTCGGAGTAGGAGAGAGAATTCCTACGCCACCAGGGGATTGGTTGAGCTTTACGTCACGTATATGATAATTTCAAAGAGTATGATCTAGAATTTTCAATTTCATTTTTTGCACTAGAAATGACTGCTCAGAGTAATACGTAATTTTAACGTGGTAGCAGTAGAAAAATAAACACTATAACCAAAATATTTATGCATCTCATACCTAGGCCGCACTTCTCAAACGTCCTCAATTTTTGTTTCTTGCGGCCAAACTGAAGTTTTTTTTCTCTCTCTCTCGAGCTTTTCTTTAACACGCCCCATGTTCGCGTATTTTAGATAAACATACCAAAGTCCAATTAGACTGCTAATAAACTTTTCGGCGTATTAGTGAAATCACAGTTTCTAGAATTCTTATCGCGTGAAACGTAATGCACTGATACAGTGTTTGAAAACTGAGTACATTTATAGATTTCCTGGACATTGTGCTTAATCTCTGTTGTAGAGTCGCACTACCGTGCGACCATGCACTTCATGGGTATACATTGCTGCCGTATACAGGGGCATTAGCCATTGGAGAGCACAAGGTTTCACAACGTCGTAGTGTTTTTATTTTCGCCTAGAACACCACAGAATTTTAAATACCACTACGAGTAAAGTGTTCACTTAATGAGCAAGGAAAAAAAACAAAAGCACGCGTAGTTTATAAAGTTGTTGACTAGAAGCAACGCATCACAAAGCCACGCAAAAAAAACGCAGAAATATTATCAAGAACAAGATATCATTTGAAAAAAAAAAAGACAGGTCTTCACAAAGACCGAGGCTTTGGTTATGGTAAATTTGATGCATCCTAAGATTGATTTGCACCTTTCAAGTCATAATGTCTTATTGTACAGAGAGAGTATGGCGCGCTGAGCGAGACCATTAGTGGATCTCGGGCATCTTGTCCACACTCTCGCGTGCATAGCAGCTGCGGCCGATGAGCCGTGTTCAGCTAGTAGTCTGCCAAAACATGGTGCGAGCTATGCACACTGCTTGAGCTCTTCCGTCAACAAAAGAACCTCGCGCTTTGAACACAATGACGCGGCTGCTAAGGCCTCGGTAGTTTCATTGTTAAGGGGCGATGAGTGAACGTACTTGGGACAGCGATAAAAGGATCCTCCATTCTCACGCAAATAGTAAGGGCCGTGTTTACGTTCCCTAGGCTGTTCTTTTTTTTACCTTGCTAAACTGATGCGCTGTGAGCCTTGAAATATAGATGGTCTTGCGGACTCCGCCTGACCTTCGGGACGACCTGGTTTTGCTTGGGAGAAAAAATTAACGGCGTGATACACGATTGTAAATGATGACATTTTACTTTCCAGTATTTTCGTGCTCTACTTCTTGACTATTGCTTCCCACGCCACCTTTAGCCACATCACTGTTCTCCTTATTTTCATAATTTTCCAGCCATTTCGTGTGCGTTTCAGTGTAGATGGCAAAAGAAAATGTGTGAAATAGCTCTTATTTTTCAATGAGTAATATTGTAACAGACTAGAAAAAGGTAGAGAAGAGAAGCAGAGGAAGACGAAGAGGCTTGGCACGATCGCAGTGTGCTGCGGCAAACGACCATCGTTCACCTCCTGTCTTCGGGTGTCGATTACCCAGCACGTCCACCGCAACTGCAACAGCGAGCTGTGATAAGATGGTTTTATTTACAGGAGGTGAACGATGGTCGTTTGCGGCAGCACACTGCGATCGTGCCAAGCCTCTTCGTCTTCCTCTGCTTCTCTTCTCTACCTTTTTCTAGGCTGTTACAATATCATAGCTTTTTACAGTTCACGATTCAAATTATGAGGTATCTATCTATAACGGGTAAATCAAAGCTGGATATCTGGCCTCGTGTGAGAGAAACAGCATGTGGCTTCAGTGAAGTATACCCATTGTTAGGATCAGCGCTTGAGCCATGCAGAAAGGGGAATTCGCGGTTCTGTGAAGAAGTTGCGGAAAGGAGGTGGGCCTGCTGACAACCATCCAAGTTTGGGTATTGTCCTCCCAGCCGGGAAGCGATGCGCATGCAATTGTGACACCACAAAGTGCACAACGAGATGGCTGAAATGTTTTCGGTCACTACAGCCTCCTTGAAGAAATGGCAATGGTGGCGTCAGCATAGATGACAATCAGCCGCGCAAAATCAGCGTGGCGAGCGCGGGCCGTTTGATGCTCTCGGTGATGCGACGGTAAACGAGCGTGGGAAGCAGCACCCAGTGGCAATCTCACCCCATGAAGGAGAAAACTTGGGGGAACAGGGGGTGTGTGGTGGCTACGCCGTGGTCAAAGACGTTGACCAGTGCGGGTGTGGGTTGCACTGTTGAAAGTGATGTGTGCCCAGTGGTTGGACAGTGACGTTTAAAGCCTTTCTCTCACTTAAGGGTGAGTGGAAAAGGGGCTCTTGCTAACATGCCCCTGTGGGTTCCTGAGAGAGCGTTCGACGTGACCGTCACCATGTAAGAAGACATCTTAGTCAAGATGTATGTCTTAAGAGAGAAACGTTCACTTGTAAATGACGTAAAATAAACCTCTGTACAGTTTTCCTGATCACTCTCTTCATGCTCAGCGTCTTTCTCCCGAGTCCCCGGTGCCAGTGACTGTAAAGTCCCAACACCTCAACAACAGATAGCAGCGAATGGGATCCTGGTCAACCCCCGGTTACAACTGGTGGCGGCCGTGAGATCTTGATAAACCCTGGTTTAAACACCGTTTGGCTGTCCTACGCGGATGCGTGAAGTGGGGAGCAAGATTGATAGAGAGACAGAGAGAGCGAGAATGCTGGACATGTATCTAGATCACAAAGCCTTGCGAGCCGTGCGCGTGGTACCTACAATGGGGCTCAGCGGCACTAGCCTTCGGACTCTAAAAAAGTTCGTATGGCTTTCACGAGTTGATGAGAACGAAGCCAGGCGTCCCAAGAGCTTTCTTTCGGTAACGGCCAATTTCCGCTGAACTGTTTTACGAGCGTAGCTAGGCACTAAAAGTGCTTTGCCTGTAACTGGTATCTATTGTGCATGTTTATTGCCGAATCGCTGTCTTTTTTCATTTTGGTGCTTCTAATGTGTGTGTGTTTGTACACCTCTTTGTACACCAGTTAGTGACTCCGTTATCGCGAATTGCCTTACAGAAAGAACCAAGCGCTGCTCACACATTTGTTACGTGAGTACACTATGGTTACATAGATATTACGCGCGAAAAAGTTGCTTTTCAGACATGTTTCTGCTGAGCGATTTAAAATATATTGTCAGTCAAGGCTTCTGAAGGTTGTTTGTTCACCAATTGTACATTATTTTCAAAAAAATATTATGCAGGATCTTCCCGCTTTTGAGGCAGTGTTTCCACGTACCCGCTTATTGGCAGATTTGTACCGTTGGTTCAACAATAACTACAAGCAGGAGATTAATGCTATTTTTTACAAAATTAATTTTCAACAAAAATTATGGTTATGAAGACAATGACGTTCCTAAACTTGAGGAAAGCCACTAAAACGTAGAAAAAGGAAAATATGAGAAGCAGAAGCCGAGGCAGTGAACAAATAGGAGGCTTTTGTGTTCACAGTCTCCGCCTTTCAATATTTCCTTTTCTACGTATTCGTAACCTTCTTTCAGTTTAATTATGTACCAACTTGCTCAGCAAACATACCTTTTGAGCAAGAAAGTTGGAGGGCTTTATTTCTCGTGACTCGCGATGGGCCCAGCGTGTGAGAACAAAACTGATACTTTCTATACAAAATATTTCATAGCTGAAATTTGAAACCATGCAGTGACCATCAAATACATTCACTTACATTCAATGTAACCTGATGCATTCAGGTACGCTTTTCACGCCCTCCTATTCCAAATTGTTAACCACATATTTACTTGCGAAGGACTCTTTAGCCAAGTGTGGATAGACATCAAAGTGTTAAACATGCACGTCACTCGTAGCTAGGATACACTTTCGTGATGCAAAGGTGCAAAACGACTGAATGTGGACAGCGCTACGTGTTGCGACTTCTAGTTTCGTCTAGCTTGTCCGCATAAAGAGCAACAACATGAAGAATGCTTTCACAGTGCAGTGTAGTAATCAGTTACTGTCACCCGAGGCAGCTGCGAACACTGCACTTAAATTAGGCTGGCTTAAGATTGTCGGGAATGTGTTTCCCCTATATGCTTAAAATTCGGCTTTCATCCTAGTTAATGTGCGTATACAAGAGCCGAGAGCACGGGAGGCAAACATAGGCACGGTGGTACAATGACGCGTGGGCAACGCTGGGAAATCGCAGCCGTAAACGCACTTTTTGCAACTTCTTCATTAAGGGTTTCGGTGCATCCAGGTCATTCACTGCGATCTCCGCCAGCTTTTCTACCCTCGTTAAACCCGGAAGTCCGAGCAGGGTCGTTGGTGGAGGTGTTAAGAGACGGAATAACTCTTCGAATAAATAATGCCTCGCGAACTACACAAGGCCCTTTCTCGTGACCTTGTTAGCTCAAGCGATTGAAGGACACCATAGATGTAGCGGTGCCTAAAACGTTTCGTCTGAGGATGATCTAAAGAAAACAGTTTTTTCACCATGTTTATAGCAATCGTGCTACATATCAATACTCGACGTCAAGAAGCATCAGCTGTAATGGCATTTTGTATATGTTAATATACCACAAGTGCCTTAAAATGAATGCTGAAAAAATACCTTCTGGGGATGACGGAAACAAAATTTAATTCTTATAAAGATATAACCACTACTTCATGTCAAGTAGTTAATAAGATAACAAAACTCTAGATGTAAGAAACTTATAAAATTACATTACTATAATTTTTCAGAGGTAAGTCATTGGTTACATCAATACGGCCCAGAAATTGAGTTTCCCAACCTGACGTTGGCATTGCGTGATAAGTCGTCGTGAAGCAGGGCTGGAAATGCTGATGTGTCTTCCATGCATCACGCATCTTGTAGAAAGAGAGATAAACGAATATAATGTAAAAAGGCGAGGGTGTTAGACGGAACATGAATGTATGCCGCAGGCTACCTTGCACAGGGGTACGAATAGAGTCACCAGAGAGAGAAAGAGAAAGGCAGGCAGTTGTAGCATAGCATTCTCAACCCCACACGAAGTGTCACTACAGTGAACACAAGAGGATCTGACTTCGTACTACACATTGGCAAGAAAAAGACACTTCTTATAAGAAAAGGTCGGCCGGGGCAGTAAAACATATCACTTCCTTTTTTTATTTGTGCACTTAACATGCATTATGAAGCTAAATATGGTGCTTTAGTGCTCCGACAGATGTCATCTGGCGAATGCAAAACGATAAATAATAATGCAAAGGACTCGAAGGAAGCTCTTGTTAAACAAATGCGTTGCTTCATTTAATTTTTTTTCACAGACATTAGTGGCTGATTCGATTACGCTGTTCTGCTACTCGCTAACATGTTCAATACGGACATAAACTTAGAATTGCAAAATTTGTAAAATTTTAGAAACGTTCTTGGGCAATAATAGAAAAAAAAAATTTTAAGCCATACTTCATTTTCAAAGTCGCAAAAGCAGAGGTGCAGAAAATGCTGTTCATTACATAAGCTACATTTGGCAGCTATTTTTTTATTTTAGACAAGTAGAATTGTTTGAAGGTTTTCAATTTTGTAAGCATTTTCTATGTGGTTTATCAAGTTGCATATCATCTCACTTTTCGAGGTAGAAAAATGGTATGGTGATTCGTGTATTCATAACCCAGATCCTGTTGACGGCACACAGAAAACGAAGATAGCAAGTAAATATTTTTGTGTGTATTTTTTTCTCTGTCAGTGCAGTTCTTCCCGAAATTGAGAAGAAAGACATGTATATTGATGCTTTGTGAAATTATTCATCTGTATCTTTGTTCGGTCCCGAAGAAAGACACGTCTCCACAAATTCGTTTCTGAGAGTCTCTGTCTCGAGCTGGTTTGGTGGTTCTTCAATCTTAACCGAAACAACAATACCCACTGGTGTCTGTTATTCGATATTATTTGAGAGCTGTCACAAAAATTGAAGTGGTCGCTTGAGACTTTGCGAAGCACGGGAGCAAGATAGCCAAAAAACACAAGCCAAGATACAAGAGAAACGTGGCACCCATGCTATGAAAAGCTCCCGTCCACATCTGAACTCGTCGGGTTAGCTTGTCACGGTACGTTATTTATTGTTTTTCATTTCAACTCGGAGCTTCACCACTATTCATAAACCTTTATTGATACATATTGTATCGAGGCCTTCCGTGGATGCAGTGCTTCGATAACACACATCAGCTATGAATGCGAAAGCTGATGCGTTATAGGAAATCTCAACCGTCATCGTGTCGAAATCATGTCAAACCGTCGTTGGAATTTTTTTTTTTACGTGACAGCGGCCCAGTCGGCATTTTATGCTTTTCATCTTATTTGGTTTTATTGCAAACGTTCTTATTATTTAGCGCTTCCGTTTTGTGTACGGTAACTGAGTTAGTCCTTCATTTGCAGTTGGTGGCTACTTTGCGCTGAATTGGCTACTCTAAAACCCCACCTGCCATTAGAAATTTAAAGCTGGTGCCATGGCCACTTTCCAGCTACTTCGAGCTTCTCTTTCGGAGGATCTATAGTGGCCATATTTTTTATTTGCCCATAACAAACCGAGCAAGCCTAGCGACTACCCTTTGTTTGCAAGCTTTGATGACGTGGCAGCAGATGCGCGCACATGCCCTCCTCACGCCAGCAGTCTGGTGAGCGTCGAGGCACTTCAATGCAGCTAGTGGTGCACCTGCCCAGATGGAGTGACAAACTCTTCGTTTACCTAGTCGTGTGAGTCACAAACATTGTGGGACACCAGCCAGTATTTTGGTTGTTTTATAAATTTAAATTTTATTGAAACATTGGCAAGGTATACAGTAGAGCTTGAAATTTAAAAAAATACTTTACATGATGTATATACAAAATTTGAACATGTCTTCAGGCTATGATATTGCGCGTTTGTTGGCAAACACTTGGCTAGCACAATATCCACACTACTCGCCATAGAGGCTGGTGCTATATTTACGAGCCAATATTTAATGCTGACGCGCAGTGCGTGTCTTCGAGTGAATTCGACAAAAAGAGAGGTCCGCAAGAAAATCAAGTTTGACCGGTGATCTCCAACCAGATATCGTTACTTAAAACAGTACTGGCAGCATGATAGATACTTTGATTCTCGGTCCGTGACTAAAAGCACGACATGTCTCTTTCCTACTCTTGCCTCTAATAGACAGAATATAAGGAGAAGCTCCGAATATATAACTAGTTCATTTGTTCGCAACTTGCTTATAGCTGAGAGATCAAAGAAGAAAAGTGAAAACTGTGCTCTTCTGTTTTAAAGCTGATGCAACATAATTCTTTTCATTCTTCGAAATATTAAAAACTATGTCCGCATTACCAGCATTTCTTTCATTGGACTACATTTTTATGATATGAATAAATGGCTTCTCTATTTCGGCTACTCTTAGGTTATGTTCTGGTTTGTTTTCGAACCTACTCAACGTCAACCCTGGGTCTCTATCCTGGGGTCTCTTTGCCTTTTCATTGTGTGTGGCTCTCTTTCTGACCTCTCTGATGAACCAATAGAATTCTTTCTGTAGTTTTATAGGTGAGAATCCATCTCAAGCTGAAAAAAAAAACATATTTTTAAAATTAGCAGTTAAGCATTGTGGTACTTCCGTGAAAGGCAGCGCTGCTGTGATCATGTATTTTTCTCGAGATGTATTTGATGGCTCCACGCGCCTCTTTTCTTTTTTTTGCATTTTATACCATAGCCCATATGTGAGATAAGGAAGGCTGTCCTGCTTACTAAGCTGCACCAGGTCCTTCTGAGGCGCTGCATCATGTCAAACGTGTGCACCAAGCACAACCTCGGTAAGTACCTAATAACCGGCTATCTCAGAGCCCTACCTCTTGCACGGGGAAAAAGATATCGCTGGCTTCATAACTAGATATGAACACAACAAATGCATCTTCATTTTTTATCCATCCATCCCAGGACTACACAAAAGGTTTGACTATACGATCGCACGGTGGATGAGGCACCTGTCGTTCGTAAAGAAGGGGGTGAGGGATGGCAAAAATACAACGAGTGAGAAAAGCAGCCTACGAACGCAAGTTTTAAGTTGAAAAAAAAAACCTTGTAGGAAGGGCCACCTTGCCGATTTTTGCAAAATGTCTACTGCAGAAAACGAGGTACAACGACAAAATAGAACTAAAAATAAGACGACAATTCGACCTTCTTGCGGAAGCTGAAGCGTGCCTTTCTTTTAAATTTTATTTGGTGGGAGTACTTCGTTTGCGTCATGTTTAATTCCTGACCAGATGGGTTTCCCGTGAACTCTCAGTTTCATATTCATGAAACTTAACGGCCGCAAGGACACTGAGACCTTGTCACGTAAATCATGCTTTATATGGCGTCCGTGTCACGATTTGCACGTTTGGACTTCTCAGATGCTTGTCATACATGCTATAAATATTACATAGTTTGATATACACCAGGTTAATGAAATGAACGCAAGTGCGCCACACCGCAAGTAAATCATGCCCTTTATGATATGCATACCACGACTTTCATGTGTAACTCTGTATTTTTGTACGTGCCGAACACACACACCAAATTTGAGGTCCCTTCAGCTTTGCCTTAAAAATGTGAACGTGATATCGACAGTCTTCTCCTAATACATACTTCAAACACTAATTGTATGAAATATTTTTTAACTTGGTATTCATTCACTACGTGACCTTATGCATGTAGTAGCGTGTGCGACATTTGTAGTTGGTGACTAGTTTCAAACTATGAATCCATGTTGATTCTATGTTCTAACGCCCAATGGCAATGTACGCTTGTCCCATGCAATATTACGCCAGTATTTTATGTTGTATTGTGAAACATGTATACAGAACACGTGTATTTGTTAAACACGAAAGTTACTTTCACTGAATTTTCAAGCAGCGGAAGTTATTTTCAC
This sequence comes from Rhipicephalus microplus, assembly GCF_013339725.1. NCBI lineage: Eukaryota > Metazoa > Arthropoda > Arachnida > Ixodida > Ixodidae > Rhipicephalus > Rhipicephalus microplus. The sequence goes on from NC_051170.1 coordinate 41,985,339, forward strand.
TACATTCATAGGCAGAGGCGTGGCTACGTGGTAGAATACCAACTTACCACGCAAACTACACGGGTTCGATCCCCACTCAGATCAGCAATTTTATATTATTTGCTCACTTCGCATTTTCTCAATATTTCAGTCACGCAAAGTTGGCCGATTTTCCGATCACGCAAAAAAAATAATTTTTTTGTTCACTACCTCCACCGCCGAAGCCGAAATGCCTGAGAAACGAGCTATTGAACGCTATCAAGTTTCAAATAAACAAATAAACTCTGAGAGACAGAGATAAGGCACAAACAAAAACGCAACTCATGTTCGCTCTTCTTTCTGCTTTCTTTTGAAGCGCATTCCAAAATTACGGTATACTATTCCAACCAGCCTAAAAAACAGCACTTCCATGTAGGCGTAGATTCCTTACTTAGGAGCATGCTCGCCCTGCCTTGCCTGCTTCCCTAGCAGGCGAGGTTCACCGCAGACGTTGCTGCTTCGATTGTGAAATCTCGGATGGCAGAAAAGCACGAGCGCATTGCAAATGAACTTCTGCGTAGCGAGGAAGAAGGTGGTAGGGCATCTGGGCATCTAGAAAACTTTAGGTGAAATCAGTGAACCGCGAGACAGTAACGAGGGCAGCAGCAAGGAAAGAAATGGGAACCTATTTCCCGTAACGAGCCTACGTTGCTGCATGTGTCGAGTGAGAATCATTTGCTTAACAATGTCGCATCAACAAGCAGGTTGGGAAAGACGGCATTTGGCCAGGAACAAATGGTCACGGTATGCTCTCGTAACGAAAATAAAATCCATGCTCGTCGTTCTCGCTGTTATAAATATTTCGGGAACAATTTTCGCTTCTGCATTAACCTAAGAAACAAGCACTGGTTTCAGCCGGCTCACATCGGTAATTTTTATGTACAATTTCACAAGGTTTACTTATTTGAAAATCTGCCACTAGGCATGTCAGGCTCCGATTTGAGTTACTGAGAATGAAATCAAAACGTGGAAAGCAATAACCGTACCAGAAAGCGGACAACTTGCCCATCATTCTTCAGATAATTATGAGAATGGAAACTATGCATTTAGAGCAAGTACTTTTGTTTTAATACATGCTTCTTTCTTTGATTACCCCGGTCTTCTAGTAGGACATGAGCTAGACATGAAAATCACTCAGCTTGGTGTTGTACAAATGTGGCTGTGTCAAAGTGAAAATCTTGACCGAGATTTAAGTGTGTGCCCTATAGGTCCACCCACAGTGTTAAATCATAACGAAAGCAACACCACCTCTAGAATCAAACGAGAAGTATAGACACACTCGTTTAACGACAGAACTCTCGCATGTCAGCCACAATGGGTAATGCAACAAGGTTTTATGGTTTTATAGAGGAAATACGTGCTCCATCTTTTTGTGTACTCAAACAAAAAACTGCCCACAAGACGTATTTGTTCCGCCTCCTTGAAACCATTTATTGTCAAAGGCACAAATTTTACTGTTCATGTTTTCATTCACAAAAGCTGCCAAAACATTATAGTACCATTCGTTTACCCGCAAATATATCACTGGGAAGCTAGAAAACGAAAGATATGATAAAGAAATGTTACAGCAATGTTGAACCACTGAAACGCATTTTGTGTGCTACCACAGTGACATATATTTCAATAAATTTGGGAAAAGAAAAAGAATGAACGTTTCAAGATGTATCCATTCTTTCAGGAGTCATTTTTCACCGGAGCCCCACCATTACTAGAATAGTTCGGCAAAACTAATCAAGTGCACCGAGATACATTGCTTGCCTATTTTTCTGAGACGACCAAATCTGATGGAGTACACGTTCTTTCATGTATTTTCAGTTCGAAATGTTTCAGCGTTGCGTGTGTGGGTCGGAGCTTATGTTCGTTTCCAGCTTGCTTTCTGTAAGGAAAAAAAGCGTGAACACACACACGCACACACACACACGCACACGCACGCACACACACACACACACACCCGCACACACACACACACACACACACACACACACACACACACACACACACACACACACACACACACACACACACACACACACACAAGCGTGCTATATTAGCTGCAGGTAGGCGAGGACACATCAACGCTACAAAAAAATTAGAGGACCCTTAAGCTTCTCCTGGAAGACTTCAACGTGATCGCGATATTATGTTCCACTTCAAACACTTGGTACATGAAACCTTTCAAACTAGCTATGCACCAACGACGTGACCTTGAGGGAACAGGTGCTGTGGCTTGCGTGACTTCTGTAGTGGTTTACTGACTTAAACCACCAAGCCATTGTGCTAATCACATGTTCTGATGCCCGATGGCAAAGAGGGCTTGTACTACGTAATATTACTGCGATATTTTATGTGGTATTGTGGAGCATGTATACAAAACGCGTGTGTTTTTAAAGCATGCGTTACTTTACCTGCATTTCCAAGCAGAGGAAGATATTTTCACTGTATTCGCAAGCAGAGCGTAGCGCAGAGGTAGAACATCCGCTTGCCACGCAAATTAACCGAATGGTGTCACAGAGCTTGACCAAGAGAACTCGCAATAAAGCCGCAGTCATTCGTTTAAAGCATACGAGAACCAAACGTGCACGCTTAAAAGAGCAGCACTATTTCATATGGGAAGTTGGGGGAGGGAGGTCACTGCCACAGCTCACCTAACTTATCGACATAATCTAGATACCGCAATGCACATAATGCATTCCCACCCAGAGACATAAATTTAAATACGAAGCACGTGCAACAAATCCTGTGAGCAATTAGTAGAGGAAAGCTAAAAAGCCCAGGCATAGTGCGTTTTTTAATACAAACCCCGTCTGCTAATTCTGAAGGGAGTGGCAGTGAACATGAGAGAAAACGCAATCTACAATCAAACCGAAGAGAAAAAAAGCAAAGAAAAAACAGGGAAGTTAACCAGGTTAACAGGAGGTGGCTGCAAATTTTCTTGCACAGATTCAGGCACACTTTTTGCGCAGATTTTGAGCAAATGTTTTCAAGCAGTCGCTAAGGGATGGGGTGAGCAATGGTACATACAAATATATACTTAAGTGGTAAAATCTCAACCGCTCTCTTCTGAATGATGGTCAGGTTGTTATATTAATCTTTTTGATGAATTTCTTCGTTGCTGCTTTAATATCTTGCGTTTAGATAAGACAGATTTTAAGTGATTGGTTTAGCCACTTTTTCAGGGTAATAAAAGTTCTTTTACACCTATGAACCATTGTTCGTTCAGTTTCGGACACACAAAGAATTTGTCTGTGCGACGCTTTACGAGTGCAGCGGAACAAGTAATTCTCATGTCACGTGGAGGTGTGGCTGGCTGCACGCCATTTATTTCCCTTGAGATTCTTGCGCTTTTCGAGAATGTACTGCAGCTCTCTCTGCTAGCATGGGTGCATATGGGGATATGACCCAAAGCAATCGACCTCCGTTTCATGCTATGTAACAAATCGGAAGAAAAAGTAGCAACTTGTAAAGCGTGATGGCTGGATTTCACTGTTGAAGATTGTGTCGTTTCTGCATTTTCTCGAGCATAACTTTGTAATGCGACACTTCTTCACTTTTTTTTGTGGAGCGCAGTTCACGAATGCATAAATGAATTGGAGCTCATAAATGCACCTATCGGTTGAGCGTGTATGCTGTAATACCTTTGAAGCTCACCGTCAAAAGCGTGCTGTGACGGGTTCAAGGAAAACTGCTTTAAAAACTTAACACAAACAAGAGAAAATTGTTTTGGAAGTATAATCAGCGTTGTCTCGAATAAACGAAAAGGGGAAGAAAAATATAATACCTAGGTCAAGTTTCCCGTAATAACTTAGCCCCACTAAAGGCTTCCACGAAACAGTGCGCTCTTTTTTCGAATATAAAGATAAAAAATTTCGCGTTGAGATAAGCTATGTCATGGATTTCAGCGGGACTACACTAGCGGTGCAAGTGGCTTGACACAAAAGTGGCCACGTTATATTTCGGAAGGACTTTTCATCGAAAAGGTGAAGCCTGCCTTTCCGACAGGACCTGTTTAGCGAATCGCCATACTGTGTAGGAAGTACAGAGATACCGTCTCTGGTCTGATTATGTACAATTTGAACCAGACTTACTTTTGTCAGTTAGTGTGCGTCAACATGTTCCAAGTCATCAGCATTTGTGAACCAAACGCATGTGCGAGCTCTAATCTCTCTGCCTTTTTCATCTTTCAAACTCCCTCATTCCTATTCTTAGTGTAGGGTAGCATACCGGTCGTTCCTGACTAATTAACATCCCTACCTTTCCTTCCTCTCTGGTTCTTCCTTGAACCAGACTTGTCTAATGCGTTCAGTTCACTGAGCCAGCCACGGTATCCTTCAAGCGTTATTCAAGTGATGCCGTAGTAATACAGAAAAAAAGTTATGCAACCTGCAGGGCCCTTTTGGTATAATTTGAGCATCAACAAAAACTTGCAGCTAACGTGAGGTAACTGGTCGGGACGGCACCAATCAATTCAGTGCGTTCATGTCTGATTTTTTTAATGTATGTAACAAATACGTACATCTTACCTGAATTAAGAAGAAACAATCATACCTCTTTCACCTCCGTGAATTTTTGATCGGTTTATGCTGAACTGTGACTATAGGGCTTTTGAGTATGATCAGTATCTAAATGCTTGAGGCTCTTGAAGCTCGAGGCGAAACGCCAAGTGTCCGTAAGGAACCCTCCGTGGCATTGCTAATCAATAACTAAGCTACAGATACGCGCCACTTCGATTAAAATTCGCCTAGCCGACGAGCAACGGTCACCAAGCCACGCCCGACGACGGAGACAGTTCGCGCAGCCACTGCCTCGAGCTTGCACGATGTTGCGAAAACTGAGTACGAGGAATAAAAAGTATGTGCTCCTACGGGGAGGGGGTGGGCGGTAGTCGGGTTTGCATGTACGTTAGTTTCTGACAGTGAAGTTGGGAGATTTTGTATGGTCTGTTCCATGGAGGCTGTGATTCGACTACTGTTTCTGCTGCAAGATAACATCAGCCAAGATGCTCTCCATTAAGCCTCTGTGGTCGACCAGCTTCGCCGTTTCTTAAGCTTTAGCCGGCTAGTGGAAACGTCCTTTTTTTTTCATCCCGAGTTTTAAGTAAAGCGTAAATTTTACACGCAGTCATACGCTTTGGATATGGCAACACGTCTGGACTTGATCCCTTTTGATATCATTTTTCTTCCCTTGCTATTACACGCGCGGACACCACAATCTTCCTGATCGAAACCACTGCGCTGTACTCCTTTTTCATCCACACAGCTACTGAAAAGGAATAACGGCATCTGATTTTCTCTTTTCCCTACAGGCGCTTATGTTTCGCCGATACAAACAGAAAATCACATGCGGGAAAACCGGGGAAGAATAGTGCGGGCGTGAAGAAAGGCGTACCAAACGCGGAATCTGACTTCAGAATGGTTTCCGGATGGTAATGCGAACTTTTCTTTCTGCTACCCTCGTGCAGCCACACGTCATCGATTGAGGCCATGCTTTGGGAAATAAAGAAGTCGAGAATTACAAATAATAAATTGCCTATCTCAAAATAGGGCAGCGCGATGTAGAACGCCCATGGAAGCGCGGCGTCTTATAGGTTTTCGGCAATGTGGTGAGAAATAGGTTCTGAAGCGGCCGCATACGAAAGAGATCAGAACGAAAGGGCGCATCGCTTGAGATACTTTCGCGCACACAAGACGCGAGCACGTATTCTAATGCCGGGAAACGATTCAACTTTCTTTTCACTTTGTCCGCTTTGAAAAGCGTGACCCTAACAGAGGACTGTGAAAGAACGAGAGAAAGATTGAGTGATAAAAATAAAGCTGGCTTTCGTTTCGCGCAAAAGAAAATGCAGTATAGCCAACACAAATACTTATTTGTTGTTATTATGTAAACAAAGTTAAAATACTCAATCTTGTCGACCAAAAGCAACAGTGTACATGACGGGAGTACTACAACACGCCTGTTGTTTTGTCATAGAATAATAAATTTGTTTTAAGAAAAACAGGACCGATATTTGAGTTTCGAATAACCACTGAAGCTTAGTGAAGCTGATTACCTGGTTCACAGTGCTGAGAAGGAGTTCCGGTTTGTCATATCAAAGAGTGCAGCGGCTTGTTTCTGCATCATCTGGTTTTTTCTCCCTCAAGCTACCTTTCGCCACCTTTATTAATTTTAATTATGGAAGCACACCCGTACTAACAAAAATTAATTTTGCAACAGTTTTTCTATACAGTAGATCTTGCCTAGAAAAGTTGTATTTATATTGGTTCCGAAACGTGCCTTCTAGAACTCACCCCTCCCTTTGATAAAAAGCTGAAAAAAAGTTAACGAGTATTATTCGGAAAAACGGCTCTAAGTTAACCAAACTCAAACGCCCTCTCAAAAAGTTATAAAACCAAACGAGGGCAGGATATCAGTTTATGCTTTATATGGAACAAAGCTTCTCCATCTTTTGTTGTGTTAGTAGAAATATGTATGCTGGGATAGCTTTTGGGTGCTTTGGGATAGTGGTTTATGCGGTCTCTCTGACGCGCGATTAATTTAGACTGTTGTGCATCTTGGTTCAACTGTATGGGAATGCGCCATCTTATAACGTGTCTGATTCTTAAACAGGCTGGTAACACGTTGTGGAGGTGGACTTGAAAAAATAAAGCACTGTGTGTGAAATGTTTTTTTTAAAGTCCATAAACAATCTTCATTTTGTGGCTGATCTCTATTATTACGGATAAATAAAACATAAATAATACATATTTTCTTATTAGGCTTTACAAAGCAATAATCAGCTGCCCACATGGCACACAGAAATTATAAATAAATAAATGAAAAAACAAAACGTCCTGACATTTAGACGTGAAAAAAGGCAACAACTAACTGATTCCTTTCTATCTGTGCAATATTTTTTTGTGCGCTTCAGCTCTTCGAATAAAAGAGCCAAATCGTTGCGCTCAATAAGATTACATGCTATCCATTCTCACAGTTTTACTGAAAACCTATCCCATCAATGGCATGACCGGCAAATGCGTTCACTATACCTCTCCTGACATGGGCATTTTGCAACCGGCTGCCTATGCTGGGTGTCTTGGCTCCGAAATAGAGACGTTAGGGACCTGCTGAAACTCATTACTCCCGACAAAAACATCCTCAGAAGAGTTTGTCTTCCATGCACTTTCTATTCAACTTCTCTTTCACTGGACTTACTCGCTACTTCAAAAGGAAGAAGATACATTAACAGTAGCAGTCATGAGCAAACGAACAAGTGATTGACCCAAGTGCGTGTCTTGCTGAGCTATTTTTACGTCATTCTTTACACCCCCTCATTGGTCAGCGTTCCCTACCCAAGGGAGACTGTAGGCAGCAATACAGTTCCGCGCTGAGTCGACATGATGTTTTCCGATGTAACAGAATGAATTAGTCGATAGTTGCTGTACATATACGCCTAATTGCCTCATGCCACACGAATAAGGTTCTCTATTTTTTACTTATGTAACCCTGATATGCTGGTAATATATCTATTGCGCTGCTTCATATCAGGATTTAATATCTCCACGCCAGAGAGAACATCGTGGGGATTTATTTCATGAAGCCCATATTGTAGCGTTGAGAAAATAGGCGGACGCAATACGACCGAAGAAGAATTCCACACGAAATTTTATCACAGAACAATAAAAGCAAGATCAATATGATTATTTTTTTGGCAACAAAATTTAGTTTTGTTGCTAAGATTAGTGTTTTGATGGTTGAATATATTTCATATCAATGAATAAGTTTTATTTCACTGTCTTAGATTGGCAACTCCGTCGAAAGGATTTAACGGGGAGACACATGTAATCAGTGAAAATTCTGCCGCTACTAGATTTAATTCTGTATACTACCCTCAAGGCCATTTATAGCTTACTAAAGTTATTTGTTTATTTATATATATTTACTTTCTGTTACGACACTGTGTTCTGTCTTGTTTACTCATAAACGACCGGCTTTCGCAGTGCCTTAGCAGGTTAACTATGTCAAGGCCAATCACGTTACAGCTGCTGTCAGCTACACAAGATTCATGTAATTTCAAGCCGCTTTTGAATGACTCGGCAGAACTTCTAAAATCTTCCTTGCTTGAATATCGGCTGTATGAAAGTAGCGACACAAGCTTTCAACATGTTATAACACGAAAAAAACGAGCGTAACACTGCGGCAACAGGTTGTGCATGAATAGCGTATTGACAGATACAGGTGCATTGCATAAGCAATTTTCTCTTATTGACTCGAGTTTTCTAACCTCCGTTTCGACATGAGTGCTACAACATAAGTGCCCATACCGCAACCTTTACACCCATATCCAAAGGCTGGCATAAGTTTTCTGATAAGAGTGATCAATGACATGCGCCCTGGCATAGACTGAGCGTAGCAAAATTTGAGAACCTGAAGATTTCGACGTATGGAACACACGAGCTAAACTTGCTGTCTAAAACATTAGGTGGTGCACAACATGTGCGGCACGAGTAGTCTGTGCGTCCCCTCGTGGCACACGGCTGCATTAAGGCAGCTTTTCGTGCATCACAACATTACAAGCCTCGAAAGCTTACAAGTAAAAATGAGCTTATGCGAAAATCATATGTGATGTGTGTAAAAACAGAACACGTGCAACGCAAGGCGCGTTTCGATCTCAGTGAAGCCCAAAAAAGACTTCACGCTCGACACTTAAAATAATGTTACTGCCCCGCCGTGGTGGTCTAGTTGCTAAAGCACCCGGCTGGTGAACCGCAGGTCGCGGGATCAAATCCCGGATGCGGCGCCTGCATTTTCGATGAAGGCGACATTTCCGGAGTCCTCCACTACAGTGTCTGTCATGACCATATGGCGGTTTTGGGGCGTTAAAACCAAGATACTATTTTTAACCTGTGTTTAACAAGTGTCTAGCCTGTTTACATACCGCTTTCATTATTTTCTAAGGTTTTACGAAACCAGATGGTTTGTTTACTCTAATTTACACCTGCCACGCTGATGAGGTGCGTTGTGATATTCTGCGGATACAGCTATAGAGAGGAAAAGAGATACATATTAGGCCGCATTGTATCAAGAAATAACATATTAAAGTTTTATCAATAAAGTGTGTGCAGGAGTACTCAAGAATCAGGCTGAAAATCTCGCTTGTTTTCTTTTGTCAAATCTCACCAAACCATAGACACGTCTTCATCAGAAACGCTAATAAAAACGGAAAAAAGCAATATTTCCACTGGTTCCTTTTGCTGTCAGCACAGAAGTTCTTTTTTTTTCGCGACTGTCTGTCCTCACTTGAAGCACACGGAACACTTTCGAACACTGCGCCAGGGAAGAGGAGAGCCTGCTGCTGACATGGCACGTCAGTTATTGGCTGTCCGCAAGGACCATTCATTAATGATATCAAAAGCAACCACTCCACTCAAGTTGAAACCGAAGAACGCTTAAACAGCAGCTCCCAGCTCTGTTCACCATAGTTGGAGGCCAGAGTTCCGAAAAATCCCAAGGTTTTTGTTATTCAGGCTTCAATGAGTCGGTCATTTTTCTTTCGCTCATTTTCTGTCTCTGGGCTTCAAAGAACTTTCAGCACTCATTTAGGCTTCACGCTTGTTCTCTTGGATGTGGTGCTATTGTTCTGGAATCATCCTTCAATACCTATACCTAACTGCTTTGGGTGGTAGTTTAGTTTCAATTTCATAATCTACGTACAAATTGCAAATACTTGTCGGACCTGTATCCAAAGGCTAGTTTAAGGTCCCAAAAAAGAATACCTATACCTAAAATACCTAAAAGAATACCTGACTTGCCGTTGTCTTGTTTTTTTACTTCACAAAACTCTCGCTTATAACACAATCCAGTGACAAACAGCCAAAATGCGAAAAATGGTGACACACAGTAGTAGTGGCAACCTGCGTTTGCGCAAGAGTTAGAGAGGAGCTTTTACTCGCTGCACCCCGTTTATCATAACGCTATCGCCAAGAACCCTCGCTGGACGTCCAAGAAATCGAAAGACAAAGAAAATAAAAAAAGTAACTTGGAAGAATGAGAACTTCGATTTTGCAAAGTGTGCAGTCACAGTACGCATGCCGCCTCATAGACACAATTCACTCAGTCACGCCTTCTAAACCCAGCCGACCGCATGCCAGTATGATGCACTTGCTGTTTTCTTTTTTTTTATCTTTCCCTGAGCAGCCTGCATTTGTGAACACGGTTTTCGCAGTGAAGCTAAGGCGACAGTGTGGGCATCGTGGACATTTCATCTTTGAAGATGCTATTTCTTCCTCGCGTCAGCAGTCTGCAGGTGCAAAAAGAAAATGTAATTTCGTTTCGAGTAGTGCTTACAGATATTCAAACGGAGCTCAGAACATCGCGTCCAGTAACTACGCTTCGTATGTCGCTGAAAAGAAATGGCACGTGCGGTAATTTGAATTCAACACCTCTCACGTCTTGCCGCGCAAAATGTTCGTAGATTTGCCGAAGCGGGTTCTATCGGCGCGTTTGTTCTGCGATTATTTTTTAGGGTATTTGGTAACTGTGGACAAATTTAATGCTTTCGTTTATCAGAAGTATCTTGTATCTTAACAAAGCTATTTCGATTGATATGTAGGTCTAACGTCCCAAAACCGCCATATGATTACGATAGAGGTCTCCGGAAATTTCGACCACCTGGGGTTCTTTAACGTGCACTCAAATGTGAGCACACGGACCTATAACACTTCCGCCTCCAATGGAAATGCAGCCGCCGCAGCCGGGATTCGATCCCGCGACCTGCGGGTCAGCAGCCGAGTACCTTAGCCACTAGAGCACCGCGGCGGAGCAGTACTATCATGAGCAGTATCAGTGGAAACACACGGCACCTCGGGATTCATAGTTTTGCTAACTACTGGCACTTCCACCTGTCTAGTGTTCTTAAGAAAAGACCACTTCAATTGTGAGCAGTGGCTCACGGTTACGAATTCATATCGCAATATCTAAACATAGTGCTTTCAATATTTTTGTGCGAAGTAACCAGTGCTAATTTGTTTCTTCCTTTGTTTTTGTTGAATGTGTGCGCTGACTTTTCAAACAGTGATGATATACCAGTATGTAACTGCGTCAGATATTTTCTTGTTAATTTATGAAGGTGAGCTATTTAAGCCACTACAGTACCAAATATTTATTTTTGTCAGATGTTTCACATGTCATAAAATATGTGCGTGGACGAAGTCTCACATGTTCGTGAAGAAGAGACATTCTTTTCCCTATATTTTTGACAGCAGCATCCCTGTATCACTGGTTTTGGTTTTATCTTCCCAGTCGTCGGCTTTCGCATAAAGTTATCAGGATAAAACGCAGTCGACACTAGTCCCAGCAGTTTTCCTAGCAGTATTCCTTACTTTTAGTTCTACGACTAGCTTGGTCTTGTGTTTGCTTGGGTCCAAAAAAAGGGCATGGACATGCTTGATCAAATTGAACACAGTGGACATTCGCTATGACAGCTTTTAAGGCAAATGTTGGAATTCGTGAAGAAAAATGAAAGACAAGGGTTTCGCTTTTGCGCAAAGTTGGGCTTTAACGGACCAGCTTGTATAATCGGGAAAAGTGCCACTAAAGAACAGTCCCAGATAACTTCGGGGAGATCTCGAGGGTCAAAAAATTGTAACGGCAAATTGTGCAGTATACTCGCAAGAAACACTGGCCGCCATCTTTCCTTGTCTAAAAAAAGAGGAATGTTTACACACCTGCAAAAACCGGAAAGGCGATCCATGATGCCTGTTCTAGATGAAACACCAGTACCCAACTGTTTAGTTTGGCCATGTATAATGGTGTTGCTGGCAATGTAGCCAGTTTCAAAAGTGAGTGTAGCACTTGTAGCGTCAACACAACCATACCCAGGCAGCACCTTTCGTCGAATAGAAGCATGGTCGATGCAGCCGCCTTCTTGTATATATGTTGCTACTGGTTAGGTACCTACGCTGAAGACAGTACAGAAGAAGGATGGACGGAAAGGACACATTAGAAGTGTAGAACGGTAGTACACTTGTCCCGGGCACAGTGACAGTGGGAGAGTGGTAGCAGGTATGTACAGTACGGTCCACCATGAAAGAAATGTGTGATATCACCGCCAGTGGGCCATGTGTCGTTAACTGTCAGTGATACTTGTAAATTCGGTTCATGCGCATACAATCATTCAGGCCGTGAGAGCCCCCAGTTTTGCCTGCTATTTCTGCGTCTGTGAGCATGAGAGCGTTACAAAGCGCTTTCGTATTTTAGCGGTACAATTTATCTTGCTGTCAATCTGCCTGCAGCTTGCTGGTTTTCTAGCAACAAAATGTGTTGCTAGAAATGTGTTGTGTTATTTATTGCTGCCGTTATCGCAAGCTTGCACCGTTAAGCCAGTTATGTTTCTCACATACTGCTCACTGCCATTGGTCACATTTGATAACAGATAAGGCTATTAATCTCTGGTGCTACGAACATTCAAGCTTGCCCTTGCGACCGTGAAATATCGGCTTAATAAAGAAGCGGAAGGCCGAGTTGCTATCAGTTGGTTTACAGTGCGAACACAAAAAGGAAGGGTCTTGGCTCGCCAGCGCATGCCGAGCGCATGGGCAGAGAAGTAGCAGACGACGAGGGGAGCACTGTTATGGTGAACCACTACGCATGCGCCGCATTTCCGAATTTCGTCAATAATTCGCACTCCGCGGACCGCCAGTCACGTAGTCATGTGTTCCCTCTAATAGTGGGCCGTGCTGTACACACGTGCATGGGTGTCATTGGAAGCAAGCTGATGAAATGCATCACAGCTCAAAGGAGATGGTGTTCTTCGTACATGACGACTGAGCCTAATCGCCACTGAGCTCTTCTGTGATTCAGCTTAGACCCAGCGGTGCGCTGTAAAGGTCTGATTGTAAAGAAACTCGTGCAGTAGGGTGACAATTGAGGGGAATGTTGTCAAATTCTACCCTGCCTGTAATTGTGACACGAATATCAGGGACAAAGCTATATTGGCATAGATCAAGGTGAAATATTAAAAGAAAATAGTTGAAGCATACTTTTGTGTTGTCAGAGAAGCTTGGGGAATACGTCAGCTTTTCGTACATAGCAGTCACAGAGAGGCAGCTGACATTTCTAGCGTAACACACAGAACTTAAATCACCACGCATGTTTGCTCTTGGACCCTGATATGACATTTAGTAAACGTAAGTTTCCATAAAATTATTTGTTACCATTCATGCTGGCTCATGCGCGGTTTGTCCAGAGTGCACTCTCCTTTGTATTCCCTCCCCTTTTTAGACTTTTTGTGGAATTATTAGAATAGTACCACTTCACGGTGTGTTTACTTTATCTTCTGTATTTTCAACTTAACAGCGCTACTTTTATACCCCTGCTGAGTCAATTCCATCAGTAAATCAAAGCATGCCAAGATTTGAGCGTATCGCTGGTGCTATAGTGAACAATGGACCATCCCACTGGCGGCTAGTAGAAGTAATGTTGTGTGAAGAACGTTCTCACCCTAACATCATACAACAGCTTTATAACAATACAACAGCTTCATTCTACCGCCATGCATGGGGAGGGGGTGCTCTTTGTAGCAACGGCCATGCGCTCTCACTGTAGCATCGCAATCTGTGAGCACTGTACATGAGCTGTGTGCACGTCATTGATCAAGTCCTAACACGCATGTGTTTTTTTGAACAGCTAAGTGTTTTTTCACACTCCTACACTCTATACTTAGTGTCACAAAGCCCTCACTTCAAGCAGCTTGTCATCTATTTAAAACATCAATTCAAAATTGTACGTTTAGATGCATCGGGCGAGGTGTTCATATTACAACGGGTGTTTTATTTTGGTGCATTCGAGTTTTCAGTATAGATGCAGCCCGTTCGTTGCAGACCACGCTGTTGAATGTGCTTCGGAAAGTCGTCCGCAAAAAATTCCAGGTTTGTTAGGAGGATTCTTGTTCTCGAAACATGTCCTCGCGGCGTCTTCTAGATATAAGTAGGCGTGTAGCAGTTTTTTCTTCGGAGTCTCAGTTGTTGAAAGTGCTGACTTGGTCATGTATACGTCGATGATTCACAGAAAATGGGTGGCTCCCTGTGTTGCAGCATCACGACTGTCGCGGGCGGGTGACACAGCCGCGGTGATTGACGCTGTTGTCAACATGGTCATGGTTTCTGACTTCCATAGGTAGGACGACGTATGCTGGTTGTATGTCTTGCGGCTTCTTGACCCGCCGCGGTGGTCTAGTGGCTAAGGCACTCGGCTGCTGACCCGCAGGTCATGGGTTCGAATCCCGGCTGTGGCGGCTGCATTTCCGATGGAGGTGGAAATGTTTATGGCCCGTGTACTCAGACTTTGGTGCACGTTAAAGAACCCCAGGTGATCGAAATTTCCGGGGCCCTCCACTACGGCGTCTCTCATAATCATATCTTGGTTTTGGGACGTTAAACCCCACAAATAAATCAATCGTGTCTTGCGGCTTCCGGCAGCTCGCTGTTGCACGAGTGCCTGTGTGTCTTTTTCACTCAGTGGGCACGTTCCTACTTTTCTTGTGGGACCGGAACGTCAATTACAGAGCACTTTTGGAAATTTCATGAGGTCATGACGTTGACGAAGGAAAGAGTCAGCGTTTTCAAGGCTGAACTTTTTACTTGAGCAAGCCTGTGCTCGGAAAAGTGAACGTCACCCTTCAAGAAATACACGCAGTCTACTGATATTGGCAAACAGAACGTCGCACGTCGATAATCTGCCGAGTGAAAAACGCCTTTGTTCTTATATATGTACCATCAGATATTTGAGCGTTATAGCTGGTGGCTTCTTAAGGTCTAGAAAATTGCGTCCTATGCACAATCTTGACAGAATGATCTCGAGTTATTGCGAAACTGCTGCGTGGTCTGCGCCAAGCATTTCTTACGGTTTAGCTGCTGAAACACAAGCGCATGAAACTAAAACACACGTGGCAATATTTTTTAAAGATATTGTGGTGGTGGAAAATTAAATTCGGTCTATCTATGCAGACCCAAAGAATAATGCTGCCAAAGCGCATGCACTAAGAAAATGGTGAAAAACAAGTGAGGAAACCTGATAAACCGGCATCGCACCACACGTCTTTTACAGGTAACCCATGGAAATGAAATGTTTCTGTCTTCTTTTTTTTATCTTAATGGCATGTCTCGAACGCATTTACTAGAATCTTTTTTTTTCATTATAATTTTGTGGCTGTGGTACACCACATCGTTAAGGGATATAAGGTTTATTTGTAGAGAGATTTTCTATTTTATAAACAATTGATTTGCTGTTAAATAATACTGTAAAGGCGTGCCTAGACTGCGTCTTTGCCAGCAAGAACTGTCGTTGCCACGCCGCAGATACAAAAAAAAAAAAAACAGCTGTTGAGGAAAACCACTGCCATTCTCGGGGTTTGCACCGAGAGTGGCAGAGCAGAGTATCATGCAATAAATTGAGGTTTTCCAGCTTGTTGGTATGATGTTTATTCAAGTCCGTGGTTAAGAGTTTACGTTAGTATGAAGGGCTGTACCTATTGCAGGCGTCTAAATGTCTGCAGATACTGTGCCCAACTCCAGCCAATTTCAAACGAAATTACAAGAAAAACAAGCTGGACAAAAGCAGGGCTCACATGCACGCACAGACACGCATGTACACAAGGTTTAATTTGTTTATAAGGCATGCAGAAAGAATAGCCGCGGAAGAATCGAGTTCTGAGGCAGCAGCATGACTACGCAAAAGCGTAAGACAAGCAGCCAAGTTGCATTTCTGGTCGTGTTAGTTGCGTTAATTACAAACTTAACCGAATAAGGAAGAAGTTAGTGTGTTTAGAGGTAAGGAAGTTGTAACAGGTGTTGCTAAGATAGGAAGAAATATTCATAAGGAAAAAACTATTGATATAAATACGAACAAAGGAGGCCGTGAAACAAGATTGCCTCGAATCACATAGAGATAATGTCAACGGCAACGCTCATCAATATACTGGCACCTAAAGCTACTGAAGCTGGTTGCTTGCCCTGGTTCATGATAACCGTAGGCTATAAATGAAAATAAAATGAAACAAAAACAAAACATGTTTCATAGTTTGCGCAAGCACATCGGGACACCGGACGACTAACTGAACAATACTTGGGAACAAAGAGGATGTCGAAACAGTGGCGTCTCAGCGATAACGTAATCGATAGGGTTAGCACAAAGTTAAAGTGTACAATAGCACCAATTGAGTGTGATGGCCTAATTGATTATTGTACCGATTCGTTTCATTTTTACAGCGATAGCTGTCGTGAGATCCCATAAAGGGTCACGTGCATCATAGTTGTCCACCACCGCTGGTGTCTGTAACCACTATCACGTGAAATACAAAAAAAAATGAACTCGGTAAAAAAAACTGCCAGGCCCAAGCGAAACATGGAGCACAGTCACAGCGAAAGCTAAAAGAGTGGCCTTGCAGAGCATTTTCTAAACACTCTTTCGATAACTACAACAACCAAATTTGCAGGGTGCCCATTACTTCATAAATAATAATAATTTTTATTTAGTAGGCCAGCATTCGTTTCTTTGTTTATTTATTTGTTTTTCTTTTAAAAATGTTCACACGTGCCCATTCTGGCAGATTGGCTAAGAATGAGTAGTAGAAAATTTAGAAGGTCATTCGGAAACAATCGGAGATTCAAAAATACAAATATATAGTAATGGTACATGTTACAATCAACTAGGACTACAAGTAATATGCTTTTGAGATCGTATATCAGACTGCCAGCATTCACTATGCTATCATTTGCCATTTTTCGGAGAAACGTGGTATCCGATACACACTTGCAAGAAATTTCGGGCAATTTTTTTCATGCAGTGGCTGACGATGATGAAAATATATGCCTGAAGTGGGTATGCGCCACCGTTAATAGGTGAAGAACGAGCTTTTGTAATGTGTTAGTACATTGGACGACCCACTCGTTACTCAATTCACATTGTTCGACGCCTGGTTCTTCTTGTGCTGTTTTAAAATGATTTGTTACTCATACTAACGCGATGCCTCACCTGATAGCAAGCCTGCCTAAGCCGAGTTTGCAACAGAGTTTCAAGCACAGGCCTGGCTTTGCGGAAAACACCGGGCTTGCCCGCAGAGGACCCCGGTTCGAATTGCATTTTGTCGTTGTTTTTGTTTACAAAGTTTTTTTTTCGTGCGAGAGTGGTTACGGACACCGCCAGCGGTGGCGATGGCAGCGGCTGCAGAAAAATAAGGTGCACACGAATCTTGTTGAAAATCCGTTGCAAAATGACCCCATGGGCAGGCTTGATGTCGGGAAAGGCATCGCGGTAATATGAGCAACAAAGATTTTTGTTTTACAACAGCCAAGGTACAACCAGGGGTTACGCCATGCGAATGCTTTAGCGAGTGGGTCGTCGAAATCTTCTTGTTCTTCCCCTTCTCTTGTGGTTCATACTCACTGCGGTGATTGGTCAAAACTTGAGTGGTTCTATAAAATCTTATGAAAATTTGGAGTGATGTACTTAAGCTTTAGGCCCAATTCTTTATCGCCGCAGTCACACTATCAAAACACTGCACCAATTTTCTTGCAAGCATGCCCCGGGTACCGCTCTTCTCTTAAGAATGAAGGATCGTGCCATGGGGAATGCCGACATACTAAAAAAATTGTGCTGATTTATGGAGTAGTGGGTACCCTGCAATGGTGCTTGTAGTAGTTACCCAAAGCGTGTTTAAAAAAAGCCTCTGAAAGGCCGCTATTCCAGCTTTCGCTGAGACCGTGCTGTGGGTTCCGTGCAGGCCTGGCGGCTTTTTTCTATATTCATTTCAATTCGACAGAGAGACAGACAGACAAACGAATAGATATAGATAGATAAATAGATAGATAGATAGATAGATAGATAGATAGATATAGATAGATAGATAGATTGATAGATAGATAGATCTGTCCTTATTCATCGTACATAAAATGTCTTCGTCTTCATCTCTCTCACTCTCCCGCTTAAAAGCATTTTGCTATATTCGTCCATCAGGAGTGCCGGTAAATATTAATAGCACCTGTCTGAGTGCTGAAATTGGAGGCAAAGTTTAACGCTGCATCCAATTAACGCTGCCTCTATAGGTTTATTAAGACAACCGTTTTCGAAAGGTCGACAGCTGAACTTAGATGACTTGACTCTTGACCATGCCGCTATAGCACCGAGGCTAATTTAGGGAAGGCCTCAGGGCTTCGAATGAAACCCGCTTGTCCAACTCGGTTCTCCCAAAGAAAGCAGGTGACAAAGCGGGACAGACGAGGCCAACATGATGTGAAGAAAGGAGCCTCGAAGAGAGAAGACAGAGGGAGGCAACAGTTGGGGATTCTTAATGAGAGGGACCCGTCATCCGCGTTCGGATGCGGTGCACGTCAGGCACGCCATCTGTCGTGTCGGCCGCCAGCTCCTCGGCGAGTAGACTGTGCAATTAAAATTTGGAAATAACGCTGGACTAGAACTAGTGAGGTTTTTCACCTGTAAAACTCAGTCGTAGGAACGCTCGAAGAAGAGCTGTTCATGGCCACCGCTGCCAAGAGTTAGTGTAGATCTAGCCGCCTACATTCTACGACGGCAAACTCAAGTGTACGTGATAGAGTACAGCCAGCGTGATTAGCGCTTAGGCAGAATGAAAACCGACAAGTACACAACGCTACTTCTGAGTGAGTCTCTTAACGCGACAGCGTTACAGACCTCTTTTTGCTCTAGTTCTGCAGCGTTGGTGTTAGCAATAATTAGTTTTATTGCGATAGCAATTATATGGGCACTCTCGGCTGGATTTCAACGCCGGCATCTATATATAAGAAAACGAAAGAAAGAAAAAAAACGCAGAAAGAAAGACTCCGGCGTGCGGAAGCGAACGTGGGACCTCCGCGCTGTGAATTCGAGGCGTCAACCACTGAGCCACCGAGAGGTTTCTTTGTTTTTTTCATTGCCTTGCGTATCAAGACTGTTCACCTTTCACATATTTACATATTGATCAAATATAAGTGTTTCACAATATACACCCACGAAATTCATTGAAGTACCATCAGCTCCAAGCTGACTATTGAAGCCATTGTTGGCATTTCGGGGGGGGGGGGGCTATTGTGTTTTCAGCATTATCAGCAAGATGGCGCAATGAGCGCGAGACGGCTGTCATCTTCCTTCTTGTGTTTCTTCTTCTACTGTCCGACTCTTTGCAGACGACTGCGTCCTCTACCAGAAAATAACCAGTCATGTCGATCACCTTAACCTTCAACGCGACCTAGATAGCATATTCGCATGGTGTAACACATGGTTCATGACACTTAACATATCTAAATGCAAGAGCATGCAAGTTTCACGTCGCACTACCACCCACTGTCCGCGTACTTATTCCCTCAATAACATTCCATTACCATCTGTTGACAATTACAAATACCTTGGTGTTCACATATCTTCTAATCTTTCCTGGAATAAACACACAGAATATGTGATTAACAACGCTAACCGCATGCTTGGTTATCTGCGCCGTAACTTTTCCTCTGCGCCATCGTCACTCAAGTTAACACTGTATAAAACATTGGTCAGACCAAAATTAGAGTACGCATGCGCCATATGGGACCCAACTCATGCCATTCTCATTCAATCTCTCGAAACCACTCAGAATCGCGCAGCACGTTTCATTTTATCGAATTATTCACGTCATTCCAGTGTCACATCCATGAAGAGCACCCTAAACTTGCCTGATCTTTCATTGCGCCGCACATTGTCTCGCCTTAACCTTTTTCACAAAATCTATCATTATAACAGCCATTGAAGGACGCCCTGTTTCATCCACCTCGCTTCATATCACCAAGGATGGATCATCGCTTTAAGGTGGGCCTACCATCCTGTCGCACCAGACTATATAATGATTCATTCGTGCCAAGGACAAGCGCCGCCTGGAACCACCTTCCCGCCTCCATCGCCTGTATAACGGACCAAAAAGACTTCAAGCTCGCCATACATGATGCCCTGTAGAATTTTTCTTTTTTTCCTGTTTTCTGTTTTTTTTAACTTTTTAACTGCACTTACGATTGTTCAAACCACTCCTTTCTGTAGTGCCTTCGGGCCTTGAAAGTACCTTTAATAAATAAATAAATAAATAAATAAATATTTCACGCGTACTTTGTCCTGCTGAGAAGAGGGGAGTGGACAATCTCTCGCGCGCTTTATCTCCTGGTGGGGAGGATCATACGTCTTGGCTTGCACAAGGCCTACACTAGAACGATTCTGTTGTAGTTACCGGGCATATAAAGGTCACTGCAATCCTTGCACAGCCTCCGTTTGCGAAAAGGGCGTGCTTTTCAGACACAGCGAAGTAACAACGGAGACGCTTATTCACTTACATCTGTATACATGCCAGTACGTTTCGTGCGTCATTTATGCGTGAGAAACGCAGGGCATGTTTCGATCTGCTTGCTATTCTGCGCATGACGTTCAAATTTGTTGCTATCGCGTTCATTGCTTCGCCTTCGCGGCAAAACTGTGTCTTTTTACTTCATCTGAACCTTGCTTTCATCGTGTCATTTCACTTCTAAATGTTAGCATATAGGTAGACATGTGTTGCACCCATTGGCACTACTTCCCGATGCTGCATTAGCATACTTTGCAGGCTGCCAGCGGACAGTCACTCAATATGGTTGGTTGCAGTCTAGTAGGTCTCACGTTTCTGATTCCCCCGGGGTAATACTAGCTAGTAAACAATTCAAACACGCACAAAGTACAATATGTTTTCTTGAAGATCCCCACGTCTGTGCTGCTTGTACTCACCGCTAGGACGCTTTGATACGACGTATAAACACGTGTAAACACAGAGAGCGGTAACACATAAGTTCAAAAAGATTTTCCTTGCTTGAAAGAAAAATTAATTTGACAAATCTTGCTGATGAGTATGTGATGAAGCTTGCTAGTAAATTTGCTGGTGAGCATATTTTACAAGGACCACCACAATGTTGTTAGTTAGTTACGTTGGATTTTATGGCGCAAAAGCAACAATGGCTATGATGCGCCAGACACTGGGTGATTTTGATAATAGGGTTAAAATGCGAGGTGAAAAACAGATTTCTGTTTACAGTTTGTTTAAAAGACGTGCGGCCTCTAGAAACCGAAAAACATCCTGTATGGGATTGAGTGCATTTTTTATAGTATTGACATTGGGTGTAGAGGTGTTTGTGTTCTGTAAAATTGTTTAAAATAAGCGTGTCTTCTTTTTTCAAAGACTGGGCATGTTAAAATATGATTGATAGTCAGAGGTTCCTTGCAACGTTCGCATTCTGGCTGATCTTCTCCGCGCAATAAAAAGTTGTGGGTGAGGTGAGTATGACCTATCCGCAGGCGGCGTAGTGTTACTTCGATGAAGCGCTTTTGGTGATTGCACGACTTCCATTCTTGTAGAATAGGCTTGACAATTTGAAGCTTGTTATGCACTTGAGCCTGCCACTCTTCTTGCCATTTTGCCCTAAAGTCTGTCCAACAACTGTTGAAACAGTCTCTGAATGGTGCCCTCATTTCTGCTATGCTTTGGTCACCTGGCCTTGTTGCTACCCTGTCTGCCTTTTCGTTTCCTGACATACCAACATGGCTCGGCACCCACACAAGTCGGATTGTCTTGCCATTTTTCTCAGCTCTTTCCAGCTTCTGTAAAATGTCCCCGAGAAACGGTTCGTTTTCTGACCTTAAATAGAGGGTTTTTAATGCGCTAAGTGAGTCAGTATATATGACAGCTTTTTTGTGATTTTTTGATAAAATTTCTTCGAGGACAAATCAAAAGAGCATGTTGAACCTACAATGTTGAATCTAAATAAAAAAAAACGTGCGTGAAATTGAACATTTTTGCAACTTGGTCACCACCTGCACACTTCATTTTGTCCTATATACGCCTGAAAATATTTTAGCGTACAGTAAACATTCTGACAATATGCTAATACCAACTATCACATTTCGCTGAATGTCGCATTTTTATAAAATATCTTCAATATGAACCGTATTCCTAGTATTTCAGGCCGTATTAAAACCCACAACACCATAAAATATTCGTAATACTTATTTTAAGTAAAAAGTCTATGATTGTCTTAAAAGTAAGCACTTGTCTTATTCTAATTTAAGAAGAACCGATTTTCGGACAACGTGTTTTACGAGCCATGGTTTCTAGCTTCGCGGAAAAAAAATCGCGGGAAGCTGGCGGTACTACAATTTGTTTTTCGCAAGTTTTTTAGGGAGCTCTATTGACTTCATGTAGATCCAAATTTTTTTCAAACAGATCACAGGTTGTCGAGCGCCAAGGTTGAGACAGTTGGCATTGAATGATCAACAACTTAGGTTTGAAGTGAGAGTTGAACCCAGGCCGTCTGTGTATTAGTAGATGTTCCATCACAGAGCCACGTCCTTGCTAAGTCCTGCTTTTGAAAAAAAAAGCACTTTATGAAAGTGTGTGTACATAGTATTCGCCGCGATTCTTCTTTATCTTTATCACCTGTACATAGTCACCATTACTGTGAGCCTATTTGTCCGAAGAATCGATCTGCGGCTCCACTGAATAAACGGCGCGAGACCACGATATTGTTGCTGTCTTGCAAGTGAAAGGAGTCTACTTAATGTATGCAATACACCCTAGCAGGATCTTATAATTGTACTAGGCGTTTAAACAAGTGAATTGCGCAACAAGTGGGTTGTTTTCAGCTTTCCACCTAAGCCAAGTGCGCAGCGGCACAAGTGGACTTGACACTTTACGGACGTATAGCTGGTTCTTCGCCAATGAGTGAAAATAAGAACTACGGTGTATTGGGCACTTAGCAACTTCTTGTACAGTTAACATTCTGGGACAGCTCTAAACGGCCGATGTTAGCCGCAGCAACGTTCTTTTAACTGCGGCACAATTGAAGGCAGGGCGCACAAGAACCAACCACCTCATTTTGTTCTACGCTTGAAGAAAAGGCTCAAGCGTCCTCAAAAATTTTCATTTCAAATAAGCATGAAAAAAAAAAAGTCACCTGATTGTAGCACTATGTGACTGCATGCTTTCTTGCGTCTTTGTCGAGTCACGCTTACTCACTATATCAGGAGTGCTAACCAGCCAGCGCTAAAACGTATTTTAGCCAAATGAAAGAGTAAAAATTTGTGCTATACTTACACCTACGCTGCACAATCCCAGCACACGCATATCAAACTAATCTTTATAAAGGTATAAAAAACGCACAAACGTCGGTTATTGAAAAGCGTTGCTATTCTTTGAGCGCATTTTTATAGTATGCTTCAGAACCGTGCAATACTAACGTTTCTTGGTCATACGCGAGTTTGGCATGGTCGATTTAGGTCAGCATTAGCAAAGAAACCTCAACCTTTGAATCTTTACGCATATTATAGCCAGGTTTCGCAATAAAGGGGCGAAGAGGAGGGAAAGTTCCAAGGAGAGAATTTGCTGTGTAAGCGAACCTTATGAAATGCTATAAGTAAAGGACGTCGAATATATCAAACTGTTTTATATACGCTACTAGAGCAGAATAACAACAATAGGTAAGTATTTGCACGGGGTTTTACTTGCCGAAACCACGATATGATTATATGGTACATAACAGTGGAAAGATCAGAAAATTTCGACCATCTGCATGGTATTATTCACCATTCCACTGACATCAAACAGTACACAGACCTCTGGAATTTCTCCACCGTTGAAATGTAACCACCGTTGCTGAGCAGCTGAGCACATGCCTAATGTAACACCACGGCGGAGAAGTTAATAAAGCAGTTCCTTGCGATAATCGATTGATTTGGTATATGTGCTTTAGATACAGTCAATTCCACCTATAACAATACTCAAATCACACAACAATATCAATAGTATAACCAGCAATTGCTTTATTAGGGTTGCTAGATAAAAAAAAAAACAAAATAGCAGGTGGCAGGGTGTTGCGAGGAAACTATAATATCAGGTTGGATATGCCAACCCACATCATTGTTAAGGATGACAAAGCTGACGACTTTTGGGACATGTTCGAAAACTGGGACATTTTCACAGGGTTGTCAAAAACTCAGTAGAATCAACGCATGGGAAGGCCTGAAGTTACGGACGCTGAAACTGTACCAAGTGTTAACATTTTACTGAAATCGCCAGCCCGAAGGTGTATTAACAGAAGCCACTGCCACCCCATGCAGTAGTGGATTTGCAAAGTTAGCTTTGCCGCAGTGCCACAACGCTATGTAGGGTTGTTGGGGGCGTTGGCTGATTTCAGTGTGGAAGGCTGATTTAAGCAGCTTGCAGTTTTTATTTTTTCTTTCTTTTTGCGAATTTGGGTTTCATTGCTCGAAACAAACAATGAACAGCCAGAGTTAATTGTTATAACTGATAATGTGACCCACGGACATTGATTATAAGTGAGCTGTACTGTATACAAATCAACCACAAAATATGGACCAGTCTTTGGGACTGTCATAAATTATATTTTAGCCAACTTTTCAGCATATGGATTAAGATATATATGCAGAAAATGCAGTCATTCTTTATGACAACGTCTTTGAGGGTAGCTCCTTTCTACAACTGGGACACACTTGACGCACCGGAGAAACTCTGTACATTGTAATGCTCTTCCGGTGGCTACGAATGATGGCACGCTGCCAGATATGGCGCCATCAGAGAAACCCTGCCGTTCGTTGTTGTTATAATGTAGTGCTTACAGGGAACATTTTCCTCACTTAGCGAACCAGCAGGAGCCATTTGTTCGTGCGAGAGAATAGCAGTATGTCAACGGTTCTGCACAGCAAGCGCGCAATGATTCGATGGCTGAAAGAGGCACGAAACAGTGGAAAAATGGCGTATGATTCAGGCGGTATTGCCTTTTTTCTTCTGCGTACGTATACCAATATTTACAAGCTTTTTGAGTTGGCCATGGAAGATAGCTTGCCCTGTCTGGAGTAGACGTGCTGACGAATGTAAGAAAGGCCGGAAATTCAGAGATAACCCTTACAAAAGATCAAGTAAAGGAGAAAAAGATATGGCCTGTCATGCAGCGCCACTCTATATAAAGCACAACGCTCCCGGATGCTGACTTATGCGAGATATGACGCTGAATTATGAGCAGCGTGTAAGCAAACTTTGAAACGGGGTCATAAAGACAATGTTGTCGCGTAAATAGGGAAAGTAACTTCTAATGAGCGACTTAGAACGGATGACTTATGATCATTTGTTCTACAAATATCAAAAAGCATCAACCTTTAAAATTCAACAATATGTCCTGATATCACTGAGCAAACGCTTCGATTTAGCAGAACTGGGTCAACTGATAATAGGAAGCATGAGGGAATTGCATGTTTTCATATTTGTGACGTTAAGCTTTTTGAATATTCTCACCTATGAAGCGCTGAATATATTGGTTATGTCTGGGGCGTTTTTTTTTTCTTGTAGTTTTGTACCCATCGTAAAACTTAAGCCACGTTGAAGTAGCAATATCAGTTTAACAGCAACAACACAAGAGCTGTTTTATCGGCATCGTACTCCTAGTCACTGTTGTCAGTGAACTTTCCTTTCGTATTTTGATAGAGGCTGCCTTTCCGATTTACTGTATTTCAGTCATTAACTAAGCCATGCTGTTTCTCCATTCATGATTTTGCATCAGCGTGACATTTGCTTCCCGGTGACCCGGATTTTCCTGCTGCTGGGCCACGGTTCCTAGCAGCGGAGATCCCGCCTATCTTTGTCCAGTTGGCCCGCGTGGTTCTGTCTTTGAAAGCATATCTATACAGTTTACGAGAGACGAATGCACACTGAGCAACAATGTCAACATTACTATCACCAAGGGCCAATAGCGGACTAGTGAAGCAGTAGGCTGCCCTGTCTACAACCGCCACACATTTCGTAGTATTCACTGGACTATGAATAAAAGAAACTTTTGCTGTAACTTGCAGAATTGTTTTAGTATTGTTTATTTTCTACATCCGCTTTCTATATGAAGAAAGTATGAGGAAATATGCTATACTTGTGTTATGTAGAAAATTTTGGTGTTTTTTCATCAGGTATTGTTTCTTTTAGCACACATGCTCTAGTATTATTGGTTGAGTGGTCCAAAGGCAGAAAGTTGGTGAAATAAGTGGGCGCTACACTTGCATAAAAACTGTTCTTAAAATCAGTGTTCAAAAGGTACATGACACCGGTGACTCATGTGAAACTTGACACATTACTTTTAGCTCTGACGTAGCGAGAAGGTCGCACCATCGTAAACCCATATTTAGGGCGCGCTCGAACATCGCTGTGAATCGCAAGACAGCGAGCTGAAGCAGGATCTGGGCCCAGAGTGGGGTGAAAGAGAGTAAAAATATACACACATGATTTTTGGTTGGGCTAATCTGCAGAGTCAAGAGCTATAGATTGTACGTACATATATAGTTATACACTCTGATAAGCGGGCGAACGAGTTTTCTGTACACCATGTTCAACGGAAGAGAAAAATGTGTTTATATTGTATATTGGAATTGAGGTAACGTATAGTTACTTCAATATTCTAAATCAAAACAGCAAAAAAATATGTGTAAGCGCTTGCTTTAGCAAGGGATCTACCTGTGGTTATACTCATGTGAATACAGTAAAGAAGAAAGGAAAAGATGTGGTGCTCGGAGGCTCAACTAGTTTTCATCATCACAATCAAATAGTGCATTTTCGTTTTTTATTCAAATATTGTATGAAATAGAGGACATTTTCTGAAATGATCTCTTAACAGGCACTTCGTCGACACTTTTGTGCTCTTTTTGTGCGTCTTCAACTGAAGGATCAGTTGTACCATAAGACACTGTAGAAAAATATATAGGAGTGCATTTTGTTTTTCAGAAATAAAATGTAACTAGTCAGTTGTAAAAGCCGGAAGTTTAAAAACTCTAAACTGTTCACAGGTACCGCCGTTTTCTAAAAAGCCACCAATATTGTATGAAGAAGGAGAAGTATGATACACAAATCAAATACCTACGTAAACGTTCGTAAATATACTAGAATTTTTAGAAGAATTGTATTAAATTGCCATTCCTTAATATTACGAAGAAATATAAATACGTTACAAGCCGTCTACGATGAGTATTGGAAATCACCCTATGGTCCAGGCCATTCTAGCTTTGGTAATCTGGCTGAAACAATGTAATCGCTATTGGTAATCGCAATTTGGCTTATTTTACCTTGACGGCTAGAGTATCCGCCGTGCGGATAGCGTTAGTTCCTGTGATGGTGGGCAAGGCGGTCGATCCATGCTGTCTGAGATTGCACGCCTTTTTGCCATGCTATTTGTATAGTGGCAAGCCACTATAGTCATCATCATCATAATCATCATCATCATCATCATCAGCCTGACTACGTCCACTGCAGGACAAAGGACTCTCCCATGTTCCGCCAGTTAACGCGGTCCTGTGCTTGCTGCTGCCGATTTATACCAGCAAACTTCTTAATCTCGTCTGCCCACCTAACCTTCTGTCTCCCCCTAATCCGCTTTTTTCTTCTCTGGGAATCCAGTTAGTTACCCTTAATGACCAGCGGTTATCCTGTCTACGCGCTACATGCCCGGCCCATGTCCATTTCCTCTTCTTTATTTCAACTATGATATCCTTAACCCCCGTTTGTCCCCTAATCCACTCTGCTCTCTTCTTGTCTCTTAAGGTTACACCTACCATTTTTCTTTCCATTGCTCGCTGCGTCGTCCTCAATTTAAGCTGAACCCTCTTTGTAAGTCTCCAGGTTTCTGCTCTGTAGCTAAGTACCGGCAAGATAGAGCTTCCTCTTGAGGGATAGTGGCAATCTACCTGTCATAATTTGAGAGTGCTTGCCGAATGTACTCCACCCCATTCTTATTCTTCTAGTTACTTCAATCTCGTGGTTAGGCTCTGCGGTTATTACCTGCCCTAAGTAGACATAGTCTTTTACAACTTCAAGTGCACTATTACCTATCTTGAAGCGCTGCTCCTTTCCGAGGTTGTTGTACATTACTTTCGTTTTCTGCAGATTAATTTTAAGACCCACCTTTCTGCTCTCCTTGTCTAACTCCGTAATCATGAGTTGCAATTCGTCCCCTGAGTTACTCAGCAATGCAATGTCATCGGCGAACCGCAGGTTACTAAGGTATTCTCTACTAACTCTTATCCCTAACTGTTCCCATTTTAGGCTTCTGAAAACCTCATGTAAGCACGCGGTAAATAGCATTGGGGAGATTGTGTCCCCCTGCCTTACACTCTTCTTGATTGGTATTCTGTTGCTTTCTTTATGAAGCACTATGGTAGCAGTTGATCCCCTGTAGATTTCTTCCACAATGTTAATATATACTTCATCTACGCCCTGATTCCGCAGTTGCTGCATGACGGCTGATATTTCTACTGAATCAAACGCCTTCTCGTAATCTATGAAGGCGATGTATAGTGGTTGGTTATACTCTGAGCATTTCTCTATTACCTGATTGATAGTATGAATGTGGTCAATTGTTGAGTAGCCTGTTCGAAATCCTGCTTGTTCCTTTGGTTGATTGAATTCTAATGTTTTCTTTACTCTGTTAGCAATTACCTTTGCAAATAGCTTGTATACTACAGAGAGCAAGCTGATCGGCCTGTAATTCTTCAAGTCCTTGTCATCTCCTTTCTTATGTATTAAGATGATGTTAGCGTTCTTCCAAGACTCTGGTACCCTTCCCGTCAGGAGACACCTCGTAAACAGGGTGGCTAGTTTTTCTAACATAATCTGTCCTCCATCTTTCAGCAGATCTGATGTTACCTGATCCTCACCAGCAGCTTTGCCTCTTCGCATGCTCTCCAAAGCTTTTCTGACTTCTTCTATCATTACTGGTGGGGTGTCATCTGGGTTACTGCTAGTTCTTATAGTATTAAGGTCGTGGTTGTCTCGGCTACTGTACAGATCTCTGCAAAACTCCTCCGCTATTTTAACTATCCTATCCATATTGGTAGTTATTTTGCCTTCTTTGTCCCTTAGTGCATACATCCGACTTTCGCCTATCCCAAGTTTCCTCTTCACTGCTTTGACGCTTCCTCCGTTTTTCAGAGCGTGTTCAATTCTCTCCATGTTATACCTTCTTACATCGCATACTTTACGTCTATTAATCAATTTCGAAAGCTCTGCCAGTTCTATTTTGTCTGTTGTACTTGACACTTTCATGATTTGACGCTTCTTAATTAGGTTCTTCGTTTCCTGGTAAAGCTTGCCAGTGTCCTGTCTAACTACCCTGCCTCCAACTTCCACTGCACACTCCGTAATGATACTCGTTAGATTATCATTCATTGTATCTACGCTAAGGTTCGGTTTCCTCACTAAGAGCCGAGTACCTGTTCTGCAGCGACACTCTGAATTCCTGTACTTTCCCTCTCAGTGCTAGCTGATTGATTGGCTTCTTGCGTATCAGTTTCTGTCGTTCCTTCTTCAAGTCTAGGCGAATTCGAGACCGTACCGTTCTATGGTCACTGCATCGTACCTTGCCAACCACTTCCACATCCTGCACGATTCCTGGTTGTGCAGTCATTATAAAGTCTATTTCGTTCTTATTTTCGCCATTAGGGCTCCTCCATGTCCACTTGCGGTTTTCTCGTTTTCGGTAGAAAGTATTCAAAATCCGCAAATGATTGCGTTCGGCGAATTCTACTAGTAGCTCTCCTCTCGCGTTTCTAGTGCCGATGCCATAATCTCCTACTGCCTGGTCTCCAGCCTGCTTCTTCCCTATCTTTGCATTAAAGTCGCCCATCACTATAGTATATTGTGTTTTTACCTTACTCATTGCCGATTCCACGTCTTCGTAGAAGCTTTCAACTGAAGCGTCTTCATGGCTGGATGTAGGTGCGTAAGCCTGTACTACCTTCATCTTGTATCATTTATTCAGTTTAATTACAATACCTACAACACTTTCATTATTGCTATAGTATTCCTCTATGTTGCCAGCTATGTTTCTGTGAATTAGGAACCCCACTCCCAGTTCTCTTCTGTCTGCCAAGCCCCGATAGCAAAAGACGTGCCCATTATGTAGCACCGTATAGGCTTCATCTGTCCTCCTAACCTCACTGAGCCCTATTATATCCCATTTAACACCCTCTAGCTCCTCGAATAGTACAGCTAGACTTCCCTCACTAGATAAGGTTCTAGCGTTAAACGTTGCCAAGTTCAGGTTTCAAAGGCGGCCTGTAGTCCAGAGATTCTTAGCACCCTCTGCTGCGTTGCAGATCTGACCGCCACCATGGTCAGTTGCTTCGCAGCTGCTGGGAACTGAGGGCCGTGAGTTATTTGACGTATGCATGTGTGAGGTAGTGGCCAGATACTGCACCAGGGTGGCCAATCCTTCTCTGTCTGAGGGAGTGCGTTCCCGGCGGTGGTTACCGGTGAGGCCACACCTCAGGCCTCTTAATGCAGTTCCTTCAACACGCGGATTTTTTTTTCTGGTTGGGAACTGCGCGGCACCGGGATTTGAACCATGGACCTCTTCCATGCGAGGCGGATGCTCTAACCGCTATGCCATCGCCGCACCCGCTATAGTATGCCGCCACCACTATGCCATCGCCGCCACTATAGTATTTGTGCTTAAAATTTAGAAGTCATAGTGGTGGCCCTGGCCAGCCTCGGCTTTGCTCGCCGTGAAGGTGGGTGACGTCACGGGTAACATTAAGCGCGAGCATGAGTACCAGGGCAGCTTATCTCCGCTAGGAGGCCAGTGGTGGCAGCGTTGTTTATGGCCGTGCAGACGCATGGCCCCAGCGCTCCAGCGATCTTGCGACGCATCTGTTTGGGGTTTCGCGCATGTGCAACACCGCCGCCCCAACGTCCTGGGTACGCAAGCCGCTCGGGTACCCAGCACTAAAACTCTTTAATGTTTAAAGCACCGCAGACCCAATCCGAAAACTCATCGCTCCTGCTTGACCCAAAGCATTGCAAAGAGCTTTGGGGCCCCTATTCGGAAACTCCCTATTAACAATGGACTTTGTCGTCAGTGGCGTGGCAAACCTACCTCACTCGTCAGCTGGGATATATATGTATATATATATATATATATATTTGTGAATCAGACATGTGAGCTTTTTGGTTTCTACAATATAGGTTAAATATTTCGTCATTGTAAATGGCTCTCCTAGGTAACGTCCTTCATTATCATTTACTTTATACTGTACTAAAACAATTTACATGAAAAGCAATGCCTCGCTTACCCAGAGGAATAGTTTACGTCTTACGAAGAATTGAGATGGAAACTTTCAAGCTTTCTCGAAAGCTTCTGGCTCAGTACACGTACAAACAGAAAGACGTTTTAGCTACAAATGTCCAAAATTTAGTTTTCTAGACAACAAAAAAAATTGCAGCATATCCACGGAGTGAATAATGGAGAGTGGGGCGAAGCATTCGTCCGTCCTTGCGTCCGTCTGTGTGACCGTCCATGCGTCTGTTCGTGCGCTCGTCCCTGCGTTCGTTCATGCATCCGCCCCTGCGTCGTTCATGCGTCCATCCATGCATCTGTCTGTGTGTCCGTTCATCCATCTATTCAACACTCCAAGTCCCACCATCTCGCATCTTTTTATCATATATTCCCCATATAGAAGCACCGCCATTCAGTGGACATTCCAAGGACTAAACGAGAGGTGGCACACGCACACTTTCTTACGGCTTGCGCTTCGGGTCTACTTCCCACCTTCAACCACCTTGAGTTCACGGTATATACTAGTTCACTGTATTCATGGCACTGCGGCCCAATGCTCGCTAAACCTTTCTAAAACCAAGGAGGTTACGCCCAGCGAGTTTAACGTAGCAACCTTTTCCTGTCAGATTGTGCTCAATGTACATGCCAGTGGCTGCTAATGTGAAATGAGAGACAGGAGGATTCAGATTTTAATTTCTTACGGCTTGCGCTTCTTATCTGCTTCCCCCCTTTAACCACCTCAAATTCATTCATGGTATATACTAGTTCATTGTATCCATGGCCCTGCTGCTCAACGCTTGCTAAACCTTTCTAAAACTAAGGAGGTTACACCCAGCGAGTATAATGTAGCAACTCTTTCTTGTCCGATAGTGCTCAATGTACATGCCAATGGCTGCTAATGGGGATCGCAGCGTGCGCGTCGACTAAAAGCCGAATGCTCCTGTCTCTCATTTCCCATTAGCAGCCATTGGCATGTACATTGAGCACTATTTTTCTATTGTTAAACAACGCAAAGAAGAAATCTCTCACCGGCACCACCTTGGAAGTCAAATGTTATACCTTTTTCGGGTATGTGCCACTGGTGGTTACGCTACTACGAGGGACGCTCTAAGTCACGCCATAAGGAACTTCGCCCCTATAAAGGTAGGCGCCGAGTAAGGACTTATTTTGATCACATAATGAAAATCAAAAGATATCACTTGAAGTCTACACAACAAAATCTCTATAAAGAGCGTCTGAAATCTTTTCAGGTAAACCTATCTAGGCACCAAGCCAAATAGAGGCCTTCAGCGATGTGAGAAACTGGTATTTGTAGGAAAACAATAGACGTTTTAGAACACAAAAATAAGTACAAATGATCTCAGTGTGTTGGGTGAAGGCATGCTAAGAAGTTACAAGTGTAAGGCTAAGTAGGAAAGTGGCTGAATGTTTTGTCGCGTGTCACTTACAAATGTATTATAGGTCTCACATTTATTAGTCACCCAAGAATGTCGTTTGCTGATTAGAAACTAGAACATGATATATTACGACTACCAAACATAAAATGTTCGCAAAATCTTGCAATAACAGATCTATCTATCTATCTATCTATCTATCTATCTATCTATCTATCTATCTATCTATCTATCTATCTATCTATCTATCTATCTATCTATCTATCTATCTATCTATCTATCTATCTATCTATCTATCTATCTATCTATCTATCTATCTATCTATCTATCTATCTATCTATCTATCTATCTATCTATCTATCTACATTCAGTGGGAAACTTTAGTTTGTCTGGTACGTATAAGAAAAGAAGATGGTACACGTACGATAAAGCAAGCAGTTCCTTTATCGATTTACGTTTCGGCCGCAGCACGGCCTTCTTCAGAAAATGAAAAGTTATCGAGGCATATGCCGCTTTTGGGGCCACCGATTAATCAAAAAAAGAAAAAGAGACGCTAGAAGTTCCAAAACAAACATCGGAGACAATTCATTTTGATCTGTCACCTCATGTACCAAGATAAGTGCTAAAACTCAAGTGACATATGAATAGGAAGCCATCGCATCAGTGAAACATATAAACTATTACAACGATGATGAGGCCACGAAAGAGACACGAGAAATTAGAGCGACATAGCGTGGCAAAACAAATATTACGCGCACCTATTCCGGCACGTCACACATAAAAATACTGAAATATCACCAGACAAATTTTTACAAGTCAGTATGGTCGCTATAAAAACAATAGAACAGCCGAATTTAATGAATATGCAGTGAAAAAAAAGGGGGGAGAGAGGGTTGATGAAAAAAAATGTGTGTGACGGGTGACGGGAGCGGGGAGAATAGCGTATGAATAATATAAACTTTGCCACCCACAAAAAAAAAGGTGACACGTCCGATGCTTTTATTTATGCCAGTGTGATGGCTGTTGATTTTATTTAGGATGTAGGATTCACGAACTTCTCGGTCATGATGAGTTTTAAATACAGACTGTAATATGGTAGCCTTGATGCTTGCAAAGAAGTGACCTGGCATCTGGACATGTTTTCATAGTAGAAGATGAGTTAGGTTAGAAGCGTGGGCTCTATTGTTCTTAAAGCATAATCTGAATAACGTTTCTGTGTGATTGATGTATTGGTAGTAGCATGTGTAGAACTCAAGCATGTGGACAACATTGGCGCTGTCGCAAATGAAGTCTCCGTTGATGCTCAAGGAAATCTTGAAGCTCTGCGAGTTACGGAGTGCGAAGTTGTCATGTGTGGACATACCTTACAACTGTGTTTATTGCAAGGGTAACATCCACCTTGGTTCGATCGGCTGTTTATTTTGGACGAAGTTAAGGTATCACACAGATTTCGCGATCGGTGATAAAGAACCCTGGGTGGTTCCGCAAATACGTTTATAGGCGGTCACTTTGAATCAAGATGTTGTGGTGTTTTTTCAGAATGTTGGTCACATTTTAAGCTGATGCTGAGTGCGTTAAAACGAGATTCAGGTTTGTTACCCGTGAGCAAATCCTCGCGGTCAATGTTTTCCGCCTTCTTGAGGGCGTCGTCAATGATTCGTGAGAGTATCTTTGTCTGGTTAGTGCACATCAAAAGTGCTCACAGTTGGGGACGAACTAATTGTCGTCGGAGCAGATGCGTTTAAAACGAATGGCCTGCCTGTGTGGAGTGCTGGTTTTTCAATGTTTTGTGTGGCTACTTTGAAAATTAAGGTATTGATTCTTGTCAGTCGGTTTCCTGTACAACTCCGTCGTCAGTTTTTGATGGTGCAATGATACCATGATGTCAAGAAAATTGACACTGATAACTGAGTATCAATGCGAAAACGAGATATTTGGATAGGCATTATTGAAATCCTGGATGAAATAAAGAAGATCGGATTCGCCATTGTGCCATATTAAATGATATCATCAATAAAACGTTCGTAGTAAAAAGGCTTCAAGTCACGGCGTGACAGGAACTTGCTTGCTAGAAGGCCCAGAAAGATGTTTACGTAATTGGAGTCAAATCATAGTGCCCATAGAAGTACACAAACCTGGACGTAGTGTTGACCATTGAACTCGAAATTGTTTAATTCGAGATTTAGGTGAAGAAGTGAGGCTATTGGGGATGAATCAATTGCTTTGTCGAAATCAGGCTCGTACGCGCGCACAACAGCCCCGATACCACCAGAATGCGGAATATTAGTGCAGAAAGAGCCAACACCCAGAATCACCAAAAGAGAGCCAACAGAAATATCTAAATCTTTGATATTGTTTAAAAAATCGTTCGTGTCTTTGATGTATGAAGGAAACATGACAGGAATGAAACAGATATGCTATCAACGTAGCGTGAGATGTTCTCAGTAATCAAACCTATTGCCCGACACAGTTGGTCTACCGGGAATGTTTTCTTCATGAATCTTAGGCAGGGTGTAAAAAGTACCCTCTTCCAGGCATACAGTTATAGGGGAATAAGCGTACGCAACGCAGGTAGAGCGATTTTGTTTTATTTCACAAGGTCGGCCACAACATAGCTGACAGTGCATCTAAATTGTTCTGTTGGGTCATTGCTACATCTCTCTCTCTCTCTCTCTCTCTCTCTCTATATATATATATATATATATATATATATATATATATATATATAGTATGAAGAGAGGCCGGGAGGTTAACCGGGAAGCAAGTAACTGGATGGATAGCAACGAATTTGACAATCAGTGAAGACAGAAGACAGAAGAGTAGCGAAATATTCTGTGTACTGGTGTCGAGTCAAAAGAAAAAGAGGAAAGACTGTAAGCTGCAACTTTGGTAACGTATCAAAAGTACAAAGAACGTATTGCAAGGCACTGGTTAAGAATATGTCAAGAAAAGCGTAAGAAGACCCGTGTCATTTGGATACTGCTTGTAAAGCTCGAAAGGCATACGTAAGTGAAGAAATAAAAATGAGGGTATACTTTGGTCGTGCTGTCTATGCCTCTGTAAAATGTCTAAACTCAATTGTCCAACATATAAAAACAGGCCCTTGAAAATTCTATTAGACCTAACATTGACGTATATTGGTTCTCTCATTGAGGGTTCATTTCCGTAGCACCTCTCGCTTAAAAATACGCGATAAACTTGATGCTTTGATGTTAGCTGATTATCACTAACGTTGAATAGACAACTGCCAAGAAAATGTGCAGCTTTTAGTTGAATCTCGCTGCCCAGTTGAGGCTACAGCGTTGCTAGCGCACCAATTCAAGATTTTCTTCGTGGAATCCCCCTCATTGCATGAGATTACCCGAGTGATGAGCATTACAAGTGAATGTCTTCCTCAAGAGCTTTTATCCCACATACTCTCACAATGAGGAACCGGCTCTGTTTGTGCACTTTCCCATCATTACGCCATGCTTTACCATCCTTCTGACGTGCCTCCATTCAGACAATCAGCCCATAAGTCTGGGCGAAAAATGAGATGACGCACTTCAGGTCAGGTCGACCATTCTCACCTGGTATTCATTTATTGTTACTGTCTTGCCCCCCACCTTCTCCCCGCCCTCATGGAGTTCTGCCAGGACATGATAGCCCTGATGGTGGTTCTTTCGACAACCTGTTCTTGCTTTCTCTAGCCTTGCGTTTTCTCTGTCTACTCATGAAGTCGGGTCGTCCGAATGGAGCCGTAGTTGCTCCCGAATCGAGGCGAGGTGCCATGACGATATCGCGATCTGCCACAACTCGTTACGCGCTGGTACAGGGGCAGCAATCGTAGAAAGTGTTCCTTCCAGTCACTTTTCACCCTCTTATATCACGGTGAACTCCTCTCCTTGGGCACGAAGGCCCGAGAATAGCAAGCGTAAGTGACTGAGAATGGCACACCACTTCGGAAGAGTGCTATAAATGTGCGCTGCATTGCCCCCCCTAGCTCTTTTCGCTGCCTTCCCTGATGCCATTGCAGTGGCCCAACTTTCTTGTAGACACCTCAATTTATTTCATTGCACGCGTCGCAATCGCAAACGATCTACAACACCGTTTCATTAACAATAGAATAGAAAGTCGGTCGATGACTGATGTTTTTTCGAACACCGCACTTCATTATCGATAGTGCTCATCCCCCTTCCTCAGCTTTTCGACAAAAAAAAAATACAAAACACATCGTAAATATTATCACAACGGCGCGTCACTTTATTTCGGTTAATAATGTAAAATGTTGGGGTTCTCGATTAGCTAAAGTAGCTGCACTAGCAAAATTAACACAATACGGATATAATGAAGTGGTCTTTGTTAAGTAGGCACCACTCCAAGTCTACAAAAATTTTGTATCTCCGTCTTTTGGGGAACTCAAATCTGAGAATAGAAGCTTTCAACTATATTGGCTGAAACTAGGTAAAAACATATGTGTAGATATATTCATGCTCACTGCTTTTGTATCGTACTAAAAGACAATTACATGCATTTGCAAAATAGCGTAGGTTGCAAATTAATATAGATAAAAGGCAGACGCATCACTCTGCGCTCAGTGGCTCTAGGTAGATCCTAGACATGATTTCCGATACGAGCCTGCTTTGTTCCCATAGTGAAAATGAAAAGAAGTGGCTTAAAATGCGCAGGAGCACAATTCTCTGATCACTTTACTAAAACGTTTTGAGTGCAAAATGCGTGTTGATTGGCTTGAGGAATTTTGGTCATTTGCTAAATGATGATTTTACGAATTTCCGGTGAGGCTTTAAAACTTCAATCTGCCGCAACTCCTACGGTACAATTAGTTTTCCGAAAGTCCCCGCTCCACAATATTCCGATGCTTCCATACGCATGCCTTTTCATAATAGCTAGTCGCATTGCTTCAGCACGTCATTACCTTGATCACTTCCAGAAATATCCGCCTCGCATCGATATCTACGCAGCTTATGTTCTGGCATTCTGGCAATTTCTATGGCCCTATTCATACATATCATTAAGGATATGCGCCCGTCATTCTGTATTAGTGGTCGTTCTAAAATGTGAAATCAGTAATGATCGAATAAATAACAACTCTCACGAAAGATCTGCACGAACAAATTATTGGTATTGCATAAGCATGATGGCAGGTTGCGCCTGTAGCTGGAGTGTTTCTAGGCATATATAGGGGGCAGACTCTGTTTCAGCTGACACACAAAGCATTGCTGGCTAGTAACCATTGTGTGGCTGAGCCTTACGTTCAAGCAGGAAGAGATCTCTTCTGGAACAGATGAAATCATCTTAAAAACACCTAAAAGGAATGTACTGGTAACATGCCATTCTGTTACTTTAGGTTTCTTTATACTGTAAAGCTGAAACTAACAAAACTAAATAAAGCAATAACGAGAAGATCAGCGAAGAATTGTCACTTGAATTGACGAAGCCCACCTACTCACAAGAAAAATATTTCGTCACAAATCGCAAAATCAAGGTAGAGCTGTTACATTTTTAGAAGATCTATTGTCTACTGTGTTCAAGTGTCTCTGATACGATAATATTATAACATTACTGAATAATACCGACTATATATCTGCCCTCATCTCGCTTTGTAAAAGGCAGCAGCCATAGATATCACAGAGCAGAATGAGGAATAATCTTGTTTTTGATAATCAAAAGCTGTACGGTGCAGAACACATGTGTTAATAAAAAAAGTGAAATGGAATGATCCGCCATAAAAGAAACATAAAAAGTAAAAGAAGGAATGAAGTAAATGCACTACATTTTATAGCTTATACACCAGTATGCCTACGCTCATAAAAACATTCACGAACGTTTTTTTTGTTTTGTTGTGTGGCACAGAAAAACATGACTACTATTTACGGTAGCACTTTCACGCGGGTCTCAAAACGTATTTACCAGTTGGGAACAGAAAAACCCAAGCGTTTCAGGTGGAAGGAGTGCTTTGATACATAGTAGCTGCCGTGTACTGGGATGCTGTTTATAGCGGACAACTTACGGCGTCACCAGGGGCAGCTGTATTCGACATCCACGCACTACACATTATTATTCATGTAGCGGCTAGCCCAAGAGAATGCCGAGGCGTGAGAAAGATGGGAGTCCGACTGTAGAGAACAAGGTGGTGGTTAGATTGGGCCAGAGGAACTGAGAGAAGAAACAAACAGCAGATAAGAAACTGAGAATGACTACGGGTGGAACAAGAAACCAGCTGCTTTGTTGCTCCCCAATTAACACTAGTCCTTGATTAGAACACTGTGTCGGCACCAAACTTGGTTCCCTCATTGCTCTTTGCTTTTCCCCTGCTGCATTAGGGCTGACCAACTGGAGACGTAGTTGTTTCGGCGTTAGTGCACTTGGTGTTTTCGCTTGTCCGGTATTTAAACTGTGGCATGACCATTTTTTATCGCCTGGACCCAGTTACATTCATGTTCGTAGACACTGTATATCTTAAAAATATAAATCATTTTATTTTATTCTTTCACACGGTAATTCAGCTATAAAATAGATGTTTGCGTATGAGAAGCGTGTAGCCCTTTTGCATATACAAAAAACTCATCTGGTTTTTCTGCCTCTCATGCATGTTACCTTTTATAGGGTTCAAGTCAGTGAGTTTTCTTGTTGGTCCAAGGGATCACGTGCGATTTTCCATACCGATTGAGTTTTTATTATAGAATGTGAAAACAGAACAGGGCGTCACTACTTGCTGTGTTCAATGATTAATTATAAATCGTGTGCATCGGCTCAGTCATTGAAACATTTAAATCATTCAATGGAAATTTAAGGTTCCAGTCATTACTATATCTGATGTATTATTTTTCTTTTTGTCGTTTTGGCCTGACAAATACGCAAGCAGTTGTCTTCTAAAGACTGTGATTGCTTCCGATAGTGTAGCACACGTCCTGTGATGTGTGTTTTAGATAAAGATTTCATTGACGTTTCGTAGAACCAAAACGGAAAATGTTCCTGCAAAAAAATTGTAAGGTTTGAAGGCATCTCTACTAGTATATATATATATATATATATTGTCACGATGAGTCACAAGTACTGGGGGATTTATTCAACCACGAGGTAGCTAGCACTAGGACGATGCGTCAGTCATGGCTGGCTCTCGAGCAAAGAAGCACGCGATCTTCTTTTTTCCTCCAGATTGAGAGCCGCTCTTGCTGTCAACCCACTACGTGCTGGTGGAATTATCCCCCCTTCCGAAAAGAAAAAAATACAAGTACCAAAAAGAGGAAAGGAAAGTACATAGCAGCACCGTGATGCTACTACATAGGCACGTGAAAAAAAATTGGAAACTCGGATGAAGTGAAAGTAAAAATTGAAGAGCGTGCCAATATAGGAAACGTCAATGAACGAGAAAGTAAGTTCACAAAATAAACAAAAACACAAAGAACGCTGTACGGTAAAGGAAAAGTTACAAACAATGCGCAATAAATGGTTTCATGCGCAACACATGAACGACGTCCGGCCTCAGTCGTGTCCTGCTCCGTGCATGGGGTGTTGAGTCCGGAACCACTTCGTAGTTGACGTCACTGACGCAGCGTAACACTATATATGGGCCAAAGCACCGGCTCAGCAACTTTTCACTAAGACCACGGCGGCGGACGGGCGTCCACATCCAAACTTGATCTCCGGGGCTGTAAAACACTTCTCTGTGGCGGGTATTATATCGTCGTGCGTCTGCCTGCTGTTGCTGGCCGATGTGCAGTCGCGCGAGCTGCCGGGCTTCCTCAGCACGCTCTGCAAATTCTTCGGCGTCTGTTGCCAACTCGTCTTCGTCCTGACACGGTAGCATTGAGTCTAGAATGGTCTGCACTTCGCGGCCGTAGAGAAGCCGAAATGGCGTGAATCGTGTGGTCTCGTGCACGGCGGTATTATACGTGAAGGTCACGTAAGGTAAGATCCGGTCCCATGTATTGTGCTGTACGTCGATGTACATTGAGATCATGTCTGCGAGGGTCTTATTCAGTCGTTCGGTAAGTCCGTTGGTTGCGGGTGGTACGCAGTTGTCCTTCGGTGTCTGGTGTTGCTCAGTTTGAAAACTTCGTCCATAAGCTGCGCCGTGACTGCCGTCCCTCTGTCCGTTATTACACTGGAAGGAGCACCGTGTAGTGACACGATGTGGCGCATGAAAAATTGTGCTACCTCAGAAGCCGTGGCTCGTGGGATCGCCTGGGTTTCAGCGTAGCGTGTCAAATAGTCGGTCGCGACAATCACCCATTTGTTGCTGTCCGCAGACATAGGAAATGGCCCGAGAATGTCCATGCCGACTTGGTCGAACGGCGTGCAGGGTGCTTCAATGGGCTGAAGCAAGCCAGCTGGCTTAACAGATGATTGCTTTCGGCGCTGACATTCCCGACAGCTCTTGACGTACTTCTTTACGCTTGCTGAAAGTCCTGGCCAATAGTACCTCTCGCTCACTCTGGCAAGTGTCCTCGAGTAGCCCAGATGACCGGATGTGGGTTCGTCATGGCAAGCGAAGAGGACGTCCTCTCGCATGTCTCGAGGAACCACCAGGAGGTAAGCACGATTGTTCGAACGAGCGTTTTTCTTGTACAGCACACCGTCTCGCAGACAGAACGACGTCAACGAGTGGGATAAATGACGTGGTATGATTGCGCCCTGGCCCTCTAAATGATCAATGATTGGACGAATCTCTGCATCATCTCGCTGTCGTTTGCTCAAGTCTGATGCACTAACGGCACCCAGAAAGCCTTCGTCTTCCTCTGCTTCCTGTCTGACGACATGAAAGGGTGCGCGTGACAGTGCGTCAGCGTCTTCATGCTTACGGCCGGACTATGGACGATGGTGACATCAAATTTCTGCAGCCGCAAGCTACACCGCGCTACCCGACCTGAAGGGTCGCGCAGGCTTGCCAACCAACAGAGCGCGTGATGGTCCGTCACTATCTTGAAGGGACGACCATAAAGGTACGGGCGGAACTTGGTGATTGCCCACACGACTGCGAGGCACTCTGTCTCCGTAGTGGAACAATTCGCCTCGGCACGGGATAGAGAGCGGCTGGCGTAGGCTATCACTCTTTCGATGTCATCTTGACGCTGAACGAGCACTGCACCGAGTCCAATGTTACTAGCGTCGGTATGGACCTCCGTGTCAGCATCATCGTCGAAATGAGCGAGAACGGGCGCTGATTGCATGCGCTGTCGCAGCTCATCAAAAGCTGCTTGTTGCTCGTTTTCCCAGACAAACGGCGTGTCGTTCCTTGTGAGACGAGTCAGAGGTTCTGCTATCTGTGAAAAGCCATGAATGAATCGGCGATAGTAGGCGCACAAACCAAGGAAGCGCCGGACGGCTTTCTTATCGACAGGAGCTGATAATTCGGCAACAGCAGCAAGCTTGTCCGGATCGGGACGGATTCCTTCGGTGCTAACTGCATGTCCAAGAAATGTTAGTTCTTTATAGCCGAAGTGGCACTTCTGTGGCTTTAGTGTGAGGTCCGCCGATCGGATAGCCTCCATCACGCTGCGCAGGCGGTGAAGGTGGTGCTCGAACGTGGTAGAGAAGACCACCACATCATCAAGCTAGACAAGACAAGTCTGCCACTTGAGCCCTGTGAGGACAGTGTCCATCATTCGCTGGAATGTTGCCGGTGCTTAACACACGCCAAAAGGAAGCACTCGAAATTGGTATAGGCCGTCTGGAGTCACAAAGGCTGTTTTCTCACGGTCTCGCTGATCTACCTCGATTTGCCAATACCCGCTTTTGAGATCGAGAGAAGAGAAATAATGGGCACGACGAAGTCTATCCAGCGAATTGTCGATACGTGGCAGCGGATACACATACTTTTTCGTCACGTTGTTAAGCTTTCGGTAGTCGACGCAGAAGCGTAGCCACCCGTCCTTCTTTTTGACAAGTACGACTTGAGATGACCACCGGCTGTTGGATGGTTCAATAACGCCATCGTCAAGCATCTCGGTGACTTGCGTACGTATCGCTTTACGTTCTTTGGCCGACACGCGGTAGGGGTTCTGGTGTATCGGAAGTGCGTCCTCGTACGTTATGATCCTGTGTTGAGTGATGGACGTCTGGCGGATCTTTGAGCAAGTTGCGAAGCAAGACCTGAACTCGAACAAGAGCACTCGTAGCGCAGTCTGGTTAACGGTGGATAGATCAGGATTGATGTCAACATTACTAATTGACGTGTCGGCGGTATCCACTATTTCCGACGTGAAACAGTTGGTGACGTTTGCTACTTCGTGGGCAAACGCTATCGAAGTGCCACGGAAAAGATGTCGATGCTCGTTGCTAAAGTTGGTTACGAGAAATTCAGATCGGCCATCACGAAGGTGTATTACACTTCTAGCTACACAAATGCCTTGCTGCAGGAGGTGTTCTAAATTTGTCTCAGCCACCACATCGCCATCGCCCAAACCACAGCATGTTACGTCGACTAGAACACTTGTTCTTGGAGGAAGCGTCACACTCTGTTCAGAAATACGGAGTACGTCGACACGCCTTCCACCATCCTGCACGTTGATTGCTCGCTGGGCTGAGAACGTGACGCGGCGCTCCTGCAGATCAATGATAGCTCCATTTTCTTGTAGAAAGTCAACTCCCAGAATGACGTCACAGGAACATTCGCGTAGAACAAGGCAGCTTGCTACGAATGTGTACCCTTGAATCTGTACTCTAGTTGTGCAGGCACCCAGTGGAGTAACGACGTGGCCACCAGCTGTCCGAATCTGCGAGTTATGCCACGGCGTGACGACTTTCTTCGGCTGCGTTGTCAGTTTCCCGCTCAGTATGGAATAGTCTGCGCCGGTGTCCACTAACGCATTAACTGCACAACCATCAATTGTCACTGCTATGTCGAGTGAAAGTCGGCCATCCTTTGCAGCAGTATGTGATGTTGGACCGGTTTCTGTACAGTTCTGCGTCAGTAGGAGGTCTTCAGTGCTTCGAAGTTCAGCGACCCCGCCCCCAGAGGTCGCTTGGGCTAGTTTTCCCAGCGGGGGCTGGGAGACCGTGTGGTAGAATACCGCTGGGGCGTTGATGAAAATCGCCAACGGTGATGGCGAGCGCGACTGGCGCCTGGCAGATGGTGGTGCATGCTGCTGGGAGAGATAGTTTTCGATTTCGCGCAGTCTCTGGCCGTAACGGGGTGGCGGTGAGTACTCAGAGAAGCCGCGAAGCCCAAGACGGCGATATGGGCACTGGCGGTACAAGTGATCAGCTTCTCCACAGTGAAAGCACAGAGGCCGGCGATCAGGTGTGCGCCAAACATCAGACTTTCGAGGAGACGTGCGCCGATCGTCGATGTATTGAACTGGTTGCCCTGAACGATGGGCGATAGAAGCACCAGGGACAAAGGCCAACGGTGGTGGCGTGTACGTGCCTTCGTAGTACGGTATGTGCTGCGCTGACTGTAGTGAAACAGCAGGAACAGGATGGACGAATAATGGCGGTGATGCAGCAGGGCGTTTCAAGGCTTCCGCGTAGGTTGTCTCACGGCGGTATTCAGCAGGAGCTGGCACAGCTGTATCATGAGGCAAGGTGTCCCGGAGGGCCTGGTGCAGCTCATCCTTGATCACAGTTGCAATAGAGTTAACTGTAGGATGAGGTGTTACACCAGCCTTTTGTAACTCTTCACGTACTATATCACGGTTGAGTTCACGTAGACAGTCGTTGTTGGTTCTAGTGGCGGTGAAAATGTCGGCAGTAGACATGCCACTGATTTGCCTGTCGTATTGGTTGGATCGCTGCTGCAGCATTTTTTCCATTGTCACGGCCTCAGACAAGAACTCCGCGACCGTCTTCGGAGGACTT
The DNA here is from genome assembly GCF_013339725.1 of Rhipicephalus microplus. Lineage (NCBI taxonomy): Eukaryota > Metazoa > Arthropoda > Arachnida > Ixodida > Ixodidae > Rhipicephalus > Rhipicephalus microplus. The sequence continues at coordinate 42,029,680 of NC_051170.1, forward strand.
CGCACGAGGCCGGCAAAAAGCTGGTCCTTGACACCGCGCATCAAGTGACGCAACTTCTTGTCCTCCGTCATTCTTGAATCGGCCCGTCGGAAGAGGCGCGTCATGTCTTCGACGAACGTGGTCACAGTTTCGTTTGGCAGCTGGACGCGGGCCAGAATAGCTCGTTCAGCTCGTTCTTGGCGATCAGCACTGGCATAGGTCTGCAAAAGTCTACGAGAGAATTTGAGCCACGTCGTCAGCTGTTCCTCTCTGTTTTGATACCACGTACGTGCCCCGTCTTCGAGATAGAAGTAGACACGACCCAGTTTCGCCGCGTCGTCCCACTGATTCAAGGTGGCTACGCGCTCGCAATGCGCCAACCAGTCCTCAACGTCCTCGTGCTCTGAGCCATGGAACGTCGCCGGTGCGCGTGGGCTTTCCAACGTGGAGCGATTCGACGTCGTGCTTACCGTGCCGGTTGCCGAGGTTTGCACCGAAGCGCTGGTCATGTTTGTCGACGTGGTGGGAGCAGTATCGTCGGCTTCCGGAGGCAATCCCCTGATTCGGCGGCTGGTCCGATGCACGGGAGTATTGACTGGCACTGGACTCGTATCGCGGCTTCCAGGGGGGGGGGGGGTCTGCAGCATCCGTGAGACTACCCAGCACCTCCACCAGTTTGTCACGATGAGTCACAAGTACTGGGGGATTTATTAAACCACCAGGTAGCTAGCACTAGGACGATGCGTCAGTCGTGGCTGGCTCTCGAGCAAATAAGCCCGCGAACTTCTTTTTTCCTCCAGATTGAGAGCCGCTCTTGCTCTCAACCCACTACGTGCTGGTGGCAATATTGAAGTGAAGAAGATGAGTGCTACTAAGAAAGGCAAAGGGTATGACTCATTCGGTGATGAAGACGACGTTTGGTTGGCTGGGTACTCAGACTGGTCCCGCCATTACCACTTGACGTGTCGTGACCGCTCTCCTGTTTTATAAAAGAGTGCCACTCTAAAACGCCTCATTATAATTGGTGGAGAGTGCTGGGTAACGCCTAATCCTGGAATTGCGAAACCGTACGTTGCCTCCAGTTGCTACGATGTCCACGAACGACGATCAGCAGGCGGCCACCTCGGCTCCAACTACTGCAGCTCCTGTCTGTCTCGGCTCTTTTCGGCAACGCGATCCGCCTACTTTCAGTGGAACCGATGACAAAGACGTGGAAGACTGGCTCGACGAATATGACCGGGTGAGCAAGCACAACAAGTGGGACGATGCGCACAAGCTTACTGTCGTCCAATTTTATTTGACTGACGTCGCCAGTCTGTGGTACCGCAATCACGAGAGAGACCTCCCCACCTGGTCGGGCTTCCGAACGGCGTTCGCGGACTTGTTTGGCCGTCCAGCGCTTCGTAAACTACGGGCCGAACAGCGCTTGCGTACTAGGGCTCAGCAGAATGGTGAGAATTACACCAGTTATATCGAAGATGTGGTCGACCTTTGCCGGCGTGTCAACTCGGCCATGACAGAAGCCGAGAAGATCAAACACATCTTGAAAGGCTTGACTGACGACGCATTTCAGATGCTTGTCGCCAAAAGCCCGCAAATGGTAACGGAAGTGATTCAACTTTGTCAGAGCTATGATGAGCTCTGGAAACAGTGTGACACCACTCGTTGTGCCAACGCGCCATGTGCAACAATCTCCGCTTTAACGTCGCCTGGCACTACTATAGACCACAACACTTTGCTTCTCGAGATCAAGCGATTTGTACGAGCGGAGGTCGCACGCCAGTTGTCCCTCGTGCCTTATACCTCCGAAGGTGCCCCATCTACTTTAGCGCCATCAATACAGCGAGTAGTTCAGGAGCAAGTGTCCGAGGCGCTACCAGCAGCTCACGCACCACCTGTGGCTGCTCTATTGACCTATGCCAAGGCACTGAACGGAACCCGACGTCCACTTGTCGCGAACGGCCACGCTTCTTTGTCATGAACGCCTACGTCCACGCGCCCCTTTGTCGTACCGACTGAGCCTATGTACCAGGCTGCCCGTCCTTTCTCCCGACCACCACCTCAGCGCTTTCATATCCCTTGAACGACGACGACGAAGTGATTGCTTAGCAGATCGCAGTTTCAGTAGGTGCTCTCTTTTTTCACCTAATTTTAAGTGAACTTCGCGATTATCACATCTGTGTCCGTCGGTGATGGACGTGGACCCCCACGGACGTCCGCCAGTTACGGCGGCGTCGGCGGTGGCCGCATCCAGGAAGCGTACGGGACTCTACAGCGACTACGACAGCGAGGGCACTCTTGGTTACTCAATGAGCAGCGAAGAGCCTTTTGACGACGACAATTTTAAGCTGGTGCTGAGCCGTAAAGCGAAGAGGCGGACCGTCAGAATATCTTCGTCATCGAGTACGTTGAATGACAGAGTGCCAAGGAGACCAGTGACAAACACTATCCTTTTTGTCGCTGAGGTACCGGACGGTAACATGAAGCGCCTCAACAGGCAATCTGTTTCGGTGATGCTGGAAGGACTCGTGCCAAACGAGATCACAGACATCAGAGTGAACACGCGTAAGAACGTATTGGCCATCGACGTTTTGCATGCTGCAGCACTTAATGTACTGCGCAACGTCAACGAGTTGGGGGGAATGAAAGTTCGCTCCTACATTCCTGTGAGCTCTAACGTCGTCACTGGAGTCATCTACGATGTGGATACTGCCATTCCCAGCTCCGACTTCGATGTTCTGGCAAAACCAGTAAATGAAGCCAGCGTCATCGCAAAAGTTGTCCGTTTGGGAAACTCACGCTGTTTGAAGATCATGTTCAAGGGCGACTCTCTTCCTTCACACGTAAAGGTGGGCCATTTTCGGCATTCAGTGCGACCTTTCATACCGAAGCCCTACAGTGTTATAAGTGCATGAAGATGGGCCACGTGAGAAGCGTATGCGAAAATAGGACGGTGTGTCCTCGTTGCGCGGAAGCCCATTCTGTGGATGACTGCGAAGCAACTACCCTCAAATGCTCGAATTGTCATGGGTCACATGAAGCTTCGTCAAAAGAATGCCTTAAAATCCGAAGAGAAATAGCGGTAATGAAACAAATGGTCAGAGACAATTCGTCGCATCGAGAGGCTGCCAGGACCGTCCGAAAGAGGCGTCACCGTCGCCGCAGTTTATCAAAGAACGCCGCAGACGCTGCATCGAAAGCCCCACTCCACTACCCTTCTCTTCCACCGCCCTTGCCTCCCAGACCTAAGGCGGTCAGCGCGGTCAACAAACCAACGAGTAGCACAGTTGCAGATGAATCAGTTTGGCCTTCATTGCCGAAATCACAGCCACCTGCAAATCCCAAGCGCACATCGACAGTCACATCACTCCAGCCAGCCGCTGACAAGCTGCCTGAGGAGGACACAGAAGTCATCAGAATGTTCCGAACACTGCTGGATGCCATGCGAAAGCTGTGCAGCAGCCTGAAGTCTCCACTCGCTCAGAGTGCACTACAAGTACTGGATGCTCTAAGTCCAGTATTTGCAAGTCTCCAGTAGCAACCATGGCTCGACCAATTTTCTCCTTCCGCAACGAGGTCCGACAAGCGTCGATAATGCAGTGGAACGCGAGAGGCCTGAGATCCCGCATCTCTTCGTTCCGTCAGTATATATTCATGAATCGTATTCCTATGATAGTTATATGTGAACCAAACGTGCAACAACCTCCTAAACTATCAGGGTATGAATCTTTCGTTTCTTCAACGTGCGAGGAACGCAGCAAGGTGGTTGTTTACATTCGCACAGATTTCACATATGTGCACCATGCAGTTCAACCGCATGATGACAATCAATATGTCTGCTTACGTGTTAAAAAGGAAAAAGTGTCATTCACACTCATTGGTGTCTACATATCACCATCCGGACGATTTGAACAAGACCGACTACTAGACATACTGACAACAACTACGGGCCCGTGGGTTATAACTGGAGACTTCAACGCACATCACTTAATCTGGGGTAGTTCGACCATCAACGCTAAAGGAAGAAACCTCGCGTCATTCGCTTCCAAGCATGACCTATGTTTCTTAAATGATGGCAGTCCTACATACCTGCGGGGCCTTACGTACAGCAATTGCCTCGATTTGACTCTGGTATCCAGAAACTTCCGGTCGCAAGTGCACTGGTTTTCAGACATCGAAACGCATGGGAGTGACCACATTCCAACTTATATGCGAATAAGGGGTCTTACTAACTCCTTTCCTACGAAGAATTGATTAATCCAAGTTTCAGCGACTCATGGAAAATACATGCCGTGAAGACCCTGACCAGTACTTGGAGGATGTCATCAAAGAGGCAATGAGGGAAGCTTCCTGTCTCCTCCCGTTCACCGGCAAGCGTTCAGATTTCGACGTTGAACTGGAAAAACTGTGCGCGCTTCGCCGAAGAACGGAAAGAAGATACAGGCGGACGAAAGCAATATGCGACTTGAGGCTGGCACGACGTATACAGAAAAAAGTCCAACGACGTTTAGACAAACTTGCACAGGAACGCTGGAAATCATTCTGCGAATCATTGGATCCCCGAAAGCCGTTGTCACGCATCTGGAGCACTATTCGTGGCCTGCGCTCGGCTCCCCAGCAAAGACATCCTTTCATGGCTTTAGCCCTACATTCAGGCCACACCCAACTTGAAGTGGCAAATGAGTTTTGTACGCGAATCGCCGGTGTGTCCGCCTTGTCTGCTGGCACCATTAGGAGTGTTATCCCTGAACCCCGCATCTACGAAATGGACAATCTTTTCACTATAGAAGAACTTGACGCATCTTTGGCGGCTTCCCGACGATCATCTTCACCAGGACCCGATGGCATCACCTACGCCGCTCTAGCCAACCTTCAACAGGAGGCAAGGGGACAGTTGTTAAGCTATTACAACCACTCATGGCTGGCGGGCAATGTTCCTCAGGATTGGAAGATAAGTCGACTTGTGCCACTACTCAAAGCAGGAAAGTCACCATTTGATTTGACATCATTTCGCCCTGTTGCCCTCGCAAGTTGCGTAGGAAAAGTCATGGAAAGGATGATACTTACACGCCTAGAATGGTACCTTGAGCGCTACAACGTATACCCAAACTGCATGACGGCTTTTCGGCGAGGTAGGTCATCTCTTGACAACGTGATTGATCTCACAACATTTATGCAGCAACAGAAGAGCCTCAAGCGCATACCACTGGCACTCTTCCTCGACGTCAAAGGGGCTTATGATAATGTAACACATAAAGCCATCCTAGACTCGTTGGAAGCTGTTGGAATCGGTGGTCGGATGTTCCAATGGATCCAGGATTATTTGACAAGAAGGTCCTTTTTTGTACAAACCTCAGATGGACCTACCACCAATTACTATATCTCCCGTGGCGTCCCTCAGGGCGCCGTATTAAGTCCCACTTTATTTAACCTCGTGATGGTAGGACTTCGTGAAATTTTGCCAAGTACCATCCTCATATCCATATATGCTGACGATATTTGTCTATGGACTTCGGCTGTAACTCGTCTACAAGTACGTGCAAGAGTCCAGCAGGCTGCCACCTTGACATGCTCATATCTCCGCAAGCAAGGTCTTTCCGTCTCAACGGAGAAATGTGCATTGGTTGCGTTTACCCGCAGAGCCATGACACAATACCCCGTTACCATCAATGGACAAAATATTCCATACCAAAAGAACCATCGCTTCCTGGGTGTGATTATTGACAGGGACCTTTCGTGGAGTGCCCACTGCAATTACCTGAAGAGAAGGCTAACTTCCATTGTCCATATAATGCGGTTCCTCTGCGGAAAATCTTGGGGCGCATCGATAAGGTCAATGATGCAGCTATACAGAGCACTGTTTCTGGGATTTTTGCGCTACAGCTTGCCGTTACTGGCAAGTACGTGCAAGACGAACATCCGCACTCTCGAAAGTCTGCAAGGACAAGCACTACACGTGTGCTTAGGATTGCCGCGATGCACCTCAACCTACGGGGCAATTATGATCGCAAGAGAGCATCCAATTCGAACATACATAACCACTGACAATTTGAGAGCCCACATAAGACACCTCTGCCGAGTTCCTGGTCACCATGTTGCAGTATTGCCACTTCAAAGACCACACGCGATCTTTTCAAAGATTATTTCTGCCCATAGAGAATGCCTCCCTTTTGGCTTCACTCCCGCAACAAGACCAGCGTCACCCCCGTGGTGCCTACAACAACCACAAGTGTGCCTCACTATTCCGGGAATAACGAACAAGAGCCATCATTCAACAGTGGTCCTACGACAGGTGACATTGTCGCTACTCAACGAAAAATACGGCCAGATGACCCACATTTACACCGATGGATCGGTCTCGGCTGACAGCTCCACAGGTGCTGTTGTCATCCCGGCGTACCAGGTCACTATAAAGCTCAAACTGTCGCATAGGACAACATCCACAGCAGCGGAGCTTGCCGCCTTACGTGCTGCTATACTTTATATCGCGGAAGCCCGACCTCAAAAATGGGCTGTGTTCTGTGACTCCAAGGCATCCCTTCAGAGCTTGCAATCAGCTTTACGACAGCGGGAGCATCAACAACTCGTGAATGAAATAAAAGAAGTGATTCACGAAGTTTTATCAAAAGGACATGACTTGGTGTTCCAGTGGTTACCGGGACATTGTGGTATTGTCGGTAATGACCTTGCTGATAATGCTGCCCGATCCGCCCACGTGGACGCCCAGACAACCCCAATTCCATTGTCGAGAACCGACGCTGCAAGGGGCCTTCACTCGTTCGCTAACACCATGTCGGAAACTTGGCTGAGTGACCCCAGCGTCAGGAACCGCCGCCTACACAAATTGGACCCATCGAGAAAGCTTCAAGTTCCATCGGACCTCTCCCGCCAAGATGCAACTTTACTGTGCCTCCTGTGGTTAGGAGTAGCTTTTACAAAGGCGTTCTCCTTTCGCATAGGAATGGCGGATAGCTCCCGATGTGAATCGTGCGACACTGACGAGACAATAGAACATCTACTGTGTTCATGTGAACGTTTTGCGAGCGAACGCAATTTGCTACGCGAAACGTTGGAGACACTAGACAGTAGACCTTTTTCCGAAGAGAAGATACTTGGCTCATGGCTTTACGCGTCGCTGGCCAGCAAAGCGACGCGGGCACTGCTAAGTTTTCTGAAGACGACCGGACTACGCGACCGCTTATAAGCGTGCAATGGACAAGGTTCCACCAACATACACGTTGCCCTTCACTTCTCTCTCTCTTCTCCTTTAATCCCCTCACCCCTTCCCCCAGTGCTGGGTAGCAAACCGGACGTGCGTCTGGTTGACCTCTCTGCCTTTCATTTCTTCCCTTCCTCCTTCTCCTCCTCCTCCTCCTTGGCGCACTCAAGACAACCGCCCCATATGCTCGGCCTGTGGAATTGCGGTGCACGTGGCACGATTTCGTCGACGGCGTGAGTTTTTCCTGCGTGACGACATCAAGCCCAACAATTATGCTTTCCAACAACGACCAGAGCCTGCTGTATCTCGCGAGACTGCGACCATGGACACATTTTCACCTCGCCGGAACATCAACAGACACCGGTCGCCTTCACCTCAACGCCGTTCCCTTTCCCCTATGCTACGTCGACCTCGCCCGGTCTCTGAGGAAAACTAGGAGCCGCAGTTCTGGGGGCAAGAACTGGGAATCTTTCGAACTCCACAAGACCTTGTTTTTCGCCGTCCAACGTCGTGGCTGTCTCTGTTGAAGGTATACCTGTTTTTGCATTGGTCGATACTGGCGCCGCAGTGTCTGTAATGACTCAAAAACTTTGCCGTCGACTAAAAAAAGTCACAATGCCTCTTCACGACTTCATTTTGAGCACTGCGAGCGAGCAACGAATTCGCCCTTTTGCTGCATGCACAGCACGTGTCGCTATTGCTGACTATATTTATGTCGTCGAGTTTGTAGTGCTCCCGCAGTGTTCCCATCACATTATATTAGGCTGGGACTTTCTCTGCACTCATCATGCCGTCATCGACTGTGCTCGCGCCGAAGTGGAATTCGCGCCGTTATGCGACGCTGCTTCACTCGACTCGTCCCTTCCACCTGCAAAAGTTTTCGTTGCCGCTGACACTTCGGTACCTCCGTTCTCATCCGCCCTAGTTCCGCTTTCCTGTGACGTCTCTAGTGGCTCTACTGTTCTCTTTACGCCTTCTGAAACCGCTGTTCGCCGCAAGTGCTTCCTGATTCCTTTTGCCGTTCTGAATGTTCACGAGGCATCAAGTGCAATTCATGTTTCAAATGCGTTTCCCTCACCTTCCAAGATACTGTACGGAGAGTGTTTGGGCTTTGCCGATGACATTGATCCCTCGAGTGCACGTGTAGTTCCTGACCACTCGACTACGCTACCTATTGACGCTGTTGATTGCTGCGCGTCATCCACTTCCCCATCATTCACCGACGCAATTTCGCGCTGCATCGACACCAACCTTACGGCCCAGCAGCGCACCGACATCATCGCCCTCCTCGAGCGCTTCCACGCCAGCTTCGACCACCAGCAACTAACTTTGGGGCGTGCTTCCACAGTATCTCACGAAATCGACACTGGCCTTCACACTCCTTTACGTCAGCGTCCGTATCGGGTATCGGCATCTGAGCGTCGCATAATCGCGGAACAAGTTGATGACATGTTGAAGCGAGGTGTTATTGAGCCCTCTAACAGCCCGTGGGCATTCCCAGTTGTTCTAGTCAAGAAAAAGGATGGCTCAATAAGATTCTGCGTCGACTACCGCCGGTTGAATAAGATGACACGCAAAGATGTTTACCCGCTACCCCGCATAGACGATGCCCTTGACTGCTTACAAGGCGCGGAGTTCTTCTCGTCACTAGATCTGCGTTCAGGTTATTGGCAGTTTCCCATTGCTGAGGCTGATCGCCCCAAGACGGCTTTTGTTACCCCTGATGGCTCATACGAATTTAACGTCATGCCATTCGGGCTCTGCAATGCGCCTGCCACTTTCGAGCGCATGATCGACAACATCCTCCGTGGCCTGAAATGGCAGACATGTCTGTGTTATTTAGACGATGTCGTGATATTTTCAAGCGACTTTTCAACGCATCTTCAGCGGCTCGAGACAGTGCTTACTTGCCTCATCTCCGCCGGTCTACAGCTCAACTTGAAGAAGTGCTGCTTCGGCGCTCGAAAACTTTTAATTTTGGGCCATGTTGTATCTAGAGATGGCATTCTTTCAGATCCGACGAAACTCCGTGCCGTTGCCGAATTTCCTAAACCGAAGACCTTAAAGAACATCGCAGCTTCCTCGGTTTATGTTCATATTTTTGTCGTTTTATTCGCAACTTCGTCTCCATCATATCGCCCTTGACTGACCTTCTTGGCGGCAACAACGACCTTTCTAGTTGGTCGTCAGCTTGTGATGACGCATTTGCCACACTCCGCCACCTTCTTACGTCACCTCCTATACTGCGACATTTTGATCCTCTTGCCCCAACGGAAATACACACGGATGCTAGCGGAGTTGGCCTCAGTGCTGTGCTCACCCAGCGTACACTTGGATTTGAAGAGTACGTCGTCTCTTACGCCAGCCGTGCACTCACAAAAGAAGAAGCCAACTATTCAGTCACCGAAAAAGAGTGTCTAGCCATCATATGGGCCATAGGCAAGTTTAGGCCCTATCGTTACGGGCGCCCATTCAGCGTGGTTACAGATCATCACTCATTATGTTGGCTCTCCTCGTTAAAAGATCCCACCAGCCGGCTCGCCCGTTGGGCGCTTCGGCTAGAAGAATACGACATTCCCGTCGTTTACCGATCTGGCCGAAAACAATCCGACGCAGACGCTTTGTCCCGATGACCTCTACAATGTAGTGACAAGTCGCCGTCTTCGCCTGCCCCCGACGTATCTGCACTTAGTGTCAGCGACATGCTACAGGAGCAACGAAAAGATCCTTGGATCGCTTCACTTATCAACTTGTTGAGTCGAGCTCCCTCGCAAAATATTCCTAGAGGTATGCGCCGTCAAATACAGCACTTCGTTATTAGAGATGGTTTGTTTTACAGACGGAATTCTCTCTCCGAAGGACGCCAATGGCTCCTCGTCATTCCCAGTCGTCTCCGCTGAGACATATGCGCCTCCTTTCACGCCGACCCACAATGCGCCCATGCTGGAGTGTTAAAAACCTACACCCGCCTGTCCCACCGCTACTACTGGCGTGGAATGTATCGCTTCATTCGTCGCTACGTACGTTCCTGTCTCGCTTGCCAGCGCCAGAAGAATCCTACTCCAAGTTCTCCAGCTCCACTACAACCCTTACCTTGTCCTGCCCGACCGCTTGACCGTGTTGGTATCGACCTGTATGGACCTCTTCCGATCACACCGGCTGGAAATCGCTGGGTAATCGTCGCTATCGATCACTTTACGCGATATGCAGAAACTTCACCACTCTCTTCTGCATCAGCCAGTGACGTCGGTCGTTTCATACTGCATCATATCATTTTACGTCACGGTGCACCACGTGAACTCCTGAGTGACCGAGGGCGTGTGTTTTTGTCGGACGCCGTCGAATCGCTTCTCAAGGAATGCCAAGTCATTCATCGCACCACCACCGCATATCATCTTCAAACTAATGGTAGTACAGAACGATTCAACCGTACATTAGGAGATATGCTGTCAATGTACGTCGCAACCTATCACACCAACTGGGACAGTATTCTCCCTTTTGTAACATACGCGCATAATACTGCTGTCCAGACAACCACTGGTTTCTCTCCATACCTCCTCCTTTATGGTCGCGAGCCCTCTTACACGCTAGACACCATCCTTCCTTACCACCCGGATGTTGCTGAGACGACGACGATGTCACAAGCTGCTAAATACGCGGAAGAGTGTCGTCAGCTTGCCCGCTCCTTCACAAGTGCTGAACAGCAACGACGGAAACACCACCGCGATAGTCCGACGCCTCCGGCTTCTTATGCATCAGATGACCTTGTCTGGCTTCACATTCCTTCAACGAGCCCTGGTCTCTCAACGAAACTGACGTACAAGTATGACGGCCCTTACCGTGTGGGTAAGCAAACTTCACCCGTCAATTACATCGTCAAGCCGCTAGAGCAGCCCCATGATCAACGACGCCGTGGACGTGAGACCGTCCACATAGACCGCCTAAAATCGTATTATAATTTCTTTATTGTCTCCTGCCCATGAGTCACCAGGATGGTTCTTTTCCGGAGGGGAGGAAAATGTAGTGAAGAAGATGAGTGCTACTCAGAAAGGCAGGGGGTATGACTCAGTCGGTGAAGAAGACGACGTTTGGTTGGCTGGGTACTCAGACTGGTTCCGCCATTACCACTTGACGTGTCGTGACCGCTCTCCTGTTTTATAAAAGAGTGCCACCCTTAAACGCCTCATTGTAATATATATATATATATATATATATATATATATATATATATATATATATATATATATATATATATATATATATATATATATATATATATATATATATATATATATATATATATATATATATATATATATATATATATATATATATATATATATATATATATATATATATATATATATACATATATGTATATGTATATATATATATATATATATATATATTGTTGATATATTATGTTCTATAAAGATTTGTTTGAAGATTTGCAGAATACGCGATATTTTAGGACACATTTTTGTTTTTGTTGAGACCTCCAAACCAATACTTCCAAGGGGAACAATAAACAGCGTGATAAAATGACGGTTTGACCATAAATCATCTACTCTGTGTGGTCTAGGGCTGTCTTTTCTTCTTTTGGCTAGCTTTCAGAGAAGGGAAATGACTGTCTCTGCTTTGGTGTTTTCATCAAGTCTAATTATGCTGGTTGTTAATATCAAATTACAAGTCGATCAACAAGACTCACCACCAGAGCTCAGTTTTAGATTTTCTGGAACAGAGCGCAGATATGATTTCTATCGGTGAAGTTGACATTATCTCTACGTGCGCAGTGAATTTTCTGACACTCTTACCCAGTTAACATCTTTCTTTGTACGACATAATGGTGCAAACGTAATGATGCCTCATCGCACGTGGTGAAGCCCCGAGCCTCTGCTGTCATTGACTAAGTACCAGCTTAGCAGTCAGGAAGCGGCAAGGGTTTTGGAACACTTGGTTACTTCTAATCACAAAGTATACTGGGCCAAGGTAAGTGTAATTAAGATAGAAACTCTTTTTCGCGTCAATATCCAGAATCACTTCTTACGCAGATTACTAAAAAACGATGAAAAATAATGATGGCTATTTCCCGCCAGTACATGACAGGTGTCTCGACCACGCACTAAAGCGAAAGTAAGTTTGCAGCGCAGGCCCGCTTTTTTGCGAGCAAAGCTTCCATGTAGAAGCAGAATGGTATATATATTTTAACCTTGTAAGTTTTGATCAACGTTCCTTGTTTTTATTTTCTCATCTTTAACAATGTGAACAAATGACCTAAAACTAATTTTTTCTGTAGCTAGGAATACAAGTGTTTTCACGGCTTAATAAACTAAAATTCATTCAAGTTTTCTCCTCAATTTTTTAGTCGACAGAGTTCAAGAAGAAAAATGAGCTAAGCAGTTTAGATCGATTACTTACCATCAACGACTTCCGTATTTGACGCATGAAAAGAGCAATCCATCATTGTACCAGTTTGATGTTATCCTAAAAAATCATCGGAATGTCGAGCTTCTAGCAACAACCTCATAAAGAAAAGTGTTCGCTCTATCTATCGAGGAGTCATTTAGTAATAAAGTGGCTTTATTCAAATAAGGCGTGGTATAGGCTTACGTGTTGCGTACGTCCCAAAACCAAGCGTGATTTTGGGAGACGCCGCAGTGGAGGGTTACCGGAATTTCGACTATCTGGTGTCTTTAACGTGAATTGACATTGCACAGTACACAGGCCTGTACCATTTCTACTCACTTAACTAACTACGCAGTGAATTGCTTTCCCGCCATGGTGGTCTAGTGGCTAAGGTACTCAGCTGATGACCTGCAGGTCGTGGGATTGAATCCCTGTTGCAGCGGCAGTGTTTTAGATGGAGACTGAGATGCTGTAGGTCCGTGTGCTCACATTTAAGTGCACGTTAATGAACTCCAGGTGGCTGAAATTTCTACAGCCTTCCACTACGGCATCTCTCATAATCATACGATGGTTTTGGGACGTCAAACCCCACATATCAATCAAATCAAAGCCGAAATGCTTATTTACCTATAACGTGACTTCTGAATTGGAGGCAGTGGCCCGCCCAAGAAACAAGAGAAAACAAACCTCCTCAAAAATATTACCCACAGACCGCATTTGACCTCACTTATATATTATTGTGTAGCCAAATAATGAAGACGTATAGCGATAGAGAACGTCCCGGCACTCTTTTTAAAGACATAGTGCTGTGTGGCAGGTTATAGCTTCACGCGTTTTCAAAGCACTAGTGAATAGTGTAACCCTGTGATCTCTCTAGACAGGAAAGACAAGCATTATCTGCGAACCACGTGACTGTCACTTATGTTTGACTTCCTCCCATCTACTGCTCTCACTGCCGCTTTCTTTCAATCTCGCCGAAACCCCGGTCACTTCCAGGCAAAAACAAGAAATGCAAACTTAACGGCAAGTACCACTTAACTAACATAAAAAATAAGGCAGGAAGCGGGAGACAACGTTACCCTTGCCACAGTTCTTTTGCTAGCTGAGTTGGGTCTCCACAGCAACTTCTCCTTTCCTCTTGCTTACGAACCCGCTGCCTCTACTAAATTATACAAAGCTGCAAACAATCTGCTACTGACACAAATACGCAATTATCAGATGCATTCTGGCCTCATTTTTTCCCTATTTTTTAAATCTAATCTGAACACCTCCTTTGCATGACTCTCAACGGAAGGCGCTGCTACCAGAGCAGAGGTTACTGGGACGGCGACGGCGTAGCGAGCCTACTCTGTTGCCGTATGTATCTTTCGTGTTGCTGCAAGGTCGCTAATAGCTTCCTTTCTTTTCTTCCGGAGCGTCTAGGGAGAGCATTTGCTAAAGTATATATTTTAACTCAGTTTTGCTATCTTCGTTGCTTCTGTTCGTGAATTGATTCTCAGTATGGGTATCTTTGCAATATTTTCTTTTCTTTTCAGTTATTTCTTATTCTCTTCTTTTGAATTTGCTTACCTTTATATTCACTGAGTCCATTATCCAAAAATAAAATCAGAGCGCAATGGTCGTCGTGGAATGCGTTTACAGGGGAGAGCGTAGAAAATTTTGTTGTGCTATCAGCTCCCGTCTATTACAATGCTATCAACCAACAGGTTTGGGAACATATCGCGGAAAGCCATAATATAATATGCAATCACTGTACTGTCAAAGCCTACGGCAGTGGGTGACCGAAACTGTATGGTAATTTCTCTTTTCCGTCCTCTCTATTTTGTGATACTTATTGTATTCATGAGCATTTTGGGGTAAACAATGAAAACAACGCGCCTCTCCTCACCTAACTGTCATTATTTACTCATCTTTGTGTCACCCTTTTGCTTATTTTTTTCTACTTTATACTTATAAGAAAAAAAGAAAGCCAATTTAGTGCCTTTAGTTTGTATACGAGGAGCTATTGGTCAGCTGCCAGCTCGTAATGAGGTCACGTGCTACGTGAAAGCTAACAGGCTCAAAAGAGTGTGCCACCCTGACCGCCACGAATACTGGTGGCACTGACTGACATTCCCACGTTTAAATTCACATATGTACCCAATAAAGTGGCTGGGGGATAGCCAACGTGGTAGCTCAGTGGTAGAGCATCGAATGCATTATTCTAAGGTCGCAGGTGTGGTTAAACATTTACATAAAAAATAACACGTTCAGAGAGCCGCATGATACAGACACCCACGTGTGCAGCCTGAGGCGCGCGAAAACGTAGCAGCAATGGACTCTTTAAACTTTTCAGGATGTTAGTGCCAATCGGAACTCGTAGTTTTCTAAAAGATAAATAGGGAAAAAGAACAGACCCTGCCGTACACGACTGGAATTGCGAAACGAATACCACTGCCGCTCGTAGTACACTTAAAAATCATTATTCACTGCGGCTTCTTTTTTTTTCAACTTCCAAAGTAAGACACAGTGCCAGCAATAGATAAAACAAAATAAAACAATAATAGAAGATCATCAAGAACAAGGGAGAAAGCTTCAGCATACTGTGGAAAACGGAGTAAGACTTTTAAAAGCAAGCACGCCTTTGAGTGGGCAGATAATGGATTCAGCTTCCCGGGCGTCATGGGATTTCAGTCTTTTGTCGGTATTGTGAAATAAGAGGCCTTTTGGAGAGAAAAGCCGAATAGGGGCTGACTGAAAAAGCAATGTACCCGAACAGATTTGCCGTGAAAAAGACATTCTCATGTCTAGGTTCGTCCGTAGAACGTATTGCGAGGTTACTTGAAAGCAAGAACAAAACCATTAAAGCAGTTATTTATACGTACATCTATACGTGGCGCCCTTTGAAACTATATAAAGCGAAAGCAGGACACGAAATGCAAATAATGTGTATTCATGGAATCAAATGCAAAAAATGTCTATTTGATAAAGCAACTGAAAAATATGGCACCAAATTGGGAGTCTAACTTCAGTGACAAGGCTATTTATTAAGTTAACATTTGAGTTATAATAATAATAATAATAATAATAATAATAATAATAATAATAATAATAATAATAATAATAATAATAATAATAATAATAATAATAATAATAATAATAATAATAATAATAATAATAATAATAATAATAATAATAATAATAATAATAATAATAATAATAACAATAATAATAATATCACAAATAAACTTGTTGTCTTACAGTTATTCATCGTATAGTGATGTACAGAAGCAAAAGCGGTCTCCAAAATTAAACACGGTCGTCAT
The DNA here is from genome assembly GCF_013339725.1 of Rhipicephalus microplus. Taxonomy (NCBI): domain Eukaryota; kingdom Metazoa; phylum Arthropoda; class Arachnida; order Ixodida; family Ixodidae; genus Rhipicephalus; species Rhipicephalus microplus. Next base: position 42,045,589 of record NC_051170.1, read on the forward strand.
GTATACGGCTCATGCAAGGAGATATTTTTGCAAGGCGCAGTATAGGCAAAAGCTGACGGGATGTTCAACAAAGTTTGCCTAATTCTACCTTTGCCTAAACGCTTTAACACTTCATGAGGAGAAAGGGGGAGAGAAATCAGTTGGCTGAAAATTTAAAGTACAATTTAGTGTTTCTAACAGGCTGGCTAACACTATAACATTTCAGTGACCATTTATAACGAATAAGCTCTCATTCTGTTACAAAAAGCCTGCTTCACTAATCAAATCTCAAGAATACAATGAAGGTAGTGGTTTACAAAGTAAAAAATTACTAAACAAACGTATCGTTGTCGCCAAAAGAGTTTGTTGTTTAGCAATGGGAGAGCAACGTTATCTAGGTCGCCTTGCAAAACGTGGTGACGCTACAAAGAACACACGATCAATGAACCCTACGTAGCCTTTCTTATCTATCCTACCGCCTCGTGGTCTATTCAACTTTGTTTGACGCAAATATTTTCGTGTGTTGTAATAATGTTGGACAGAAGTGCAAATAACGACGATTCAGGAAATATTCCCTGCGATTACCATAAAAAAAATTGCCCGCAGCTTCCCTCGGGGGAACACTGAGGAGGATGCGGACCATATAATTGGTTAACGGGGTGTTAAAGTGCGACTTACTTGGGTCGATGGCTAAATTGGTTAACGTGGTTGTGAAATGGGGTGCTAAATTGCGACTTACTTGGGTCGATGGCTAAATTGGTTAACGTGGTTGTAGGAGGGGGTGTTAAATGAGTGAACACGTACACTCGTATGCGAAAGGGTGGCGCTGGTCGAAGGGACGTCGATCATTGTGTTTGTGGATTCGTTGGAATTCATTTCACGCGACCTTGGACGTTGACGCGCCGTACAAACCAACCGACGAGCGGCAACTGAGCGAGCGAGCGCCGACCTTGAGTATATATACAGCACGACGGCGCATGCACTGTCAGCTGTTGAATGTTCTCGAAGCGCGACGCCACATGCGCGTCCACTGGAGAATCAGGAGAATTGTTGATGTCGAACGCGGTGTGTAGAGGAGGAAGGGTGCACAGATGGTGGAGGAGTGAAGCGCGCGCGGTGTGTAGAGGAGGAAGGGATGCACAGATGGTGGAAGAGTGGGCGACGGCGCGACGGCGCATGCGCGCGCGTCAGCTGTCGAATGTTCGAGAAGCGGTGCGGACGGCGCACTACAAGGCGCGAGTATAAGATGCTCCGCATCTAAAAATTTTGAATGTTGGCTTTTCCTTGCGAAGGGTGATCATACAGCAAAGCATGCTATACAGGCAGCCAGTTAAGGAGGCGAGTGGGAGCCATTCAACCCATCATACACGGATTAAACCAATACGTCCTTAGCGTTTCCATATATCGCATCCCATCTTTTCTTCGAATAAAAAGTCATTCGAAGGTTATTATTGTAAAAATTGACAATAAATGTAGATATTACAAAAAACGTGAACTGCATAGGTGCAACCACCCCACTGGCCAGTTAAATTGTATATTTGATAGGCTTGTATAGTTATCACTGGAAACTTGATGCTCAAATCTATAGTAAAATGCGACTTCACCGTAATATTCAGGTGCACTTACCAACATTTTACAGTAGCGTTTATATGTTTTGATCTACAATTAAAAAAGATCCTAATATAACAGACACGAGTGGCTTTTTGTTTCTTAGGCGAACGCCACGCTTCATATAACTCGAAAAGGTAACGTCGGTATAGGCGTTAACAGCATGTTATACAGGATAATAATTTGAGAGGACGACCACATATACTAGAGTGCCTACTACATCCCCAAGATGTGGAACATGAAAATAGTGAGTTTCATTAGTAGGGAACCATCAGGAATGGCGATCGCGTTTGTGTTGCCTTGACATATTCTTTTGCCCAAGTGTTTTCAGGCACTACCTTTTCCGATCACTCAGAAATGGGATAAGAAATTTACGTACCAGAAAAACCATTCTTTTACTAAGAAAGAACGAAATGACGATACTACGAAGACTTACCACTTGATATCTCAAAGTCACCACCCCCGGTTGCAATAATCACGCATCTGGCTGGAAGATATAATTTTCAACTTTGTCTGTGACGCAGGTTGTACATTTTGTATATTCTGTGGCATAATGTTCTTTACAGGCTCCCTAAATGATGTGCTGGTTTGAAAGCACGTGCTGTTGAGCTCTCGGCGAAGGTAACATGTGACCAATTGTCATTCCTGTGAGCACATGTTACAGCGTATAGAACAGATTGAGGATATATCATAAAGTGGAGTATTGATTTGGCAACTTATACATTACCCATTGGAACTAAATGTTCATTGTCGTAACGACCCAAAGTGAAAGAAAATTCCACTCTTTCAGGAATCTGCAGTTCAAGGCTTGTGTAAAAATAAAGGGGTCCTCAGCTCTTCCACAACCTTAGTATAGTACCATGCGCGTTTGTTGTTTCCACTTGTTTCAAATGATTTTCACCCACAAAGCCTATTGGGAATGCTCTGCGCAAATGGCACCTCATCGTCCGAGAAGGTTCGTGATTATTGTAGATTGTTCTGTAATGAATGCGTGCAAGACGCAAACACTCGAGATTATTCCAGAGCTTGCGTGAACTATTAGTAATATATTACAACCTAATTTGAACAATAATCATTTTAAAATTTCACGCTATATACCACCGCATGAAAGTTGATTCATCTTGCGTGCATTCTCAGGATTGTACTTTTCTAGTCATAAGCTGTAAAATTTGAAAAACTATAACTTTACCTGTTAGAAAAAACATAGTGAGTGGCTCACAAAGTTAAAAATAAATTAGCTACACTTAAGATGAGAACCATAGCATAACCAATAGAGCGAGCTTTACACAGGCTATCATAAAATCTCAGGCAAGCGCCCTATTCTTCTTTGCGGGGGACGAGCAGGCCTCATCCTCTCCCCTCCCACAGTTTATTTACAACAACTTCCTTGCTACACAGTGAAATACCCGCTGGAATACTCGATTTCAATACCAGAATAGAATACAGTGGTCCCTTTTAACGAAAATGTCAGAGTCTTTTAACGAGCACAGGTTTTTATAGCGTATTGACAGTGTGGTGTCTCAAGGTTGCATACTTAGTTCCCACAAACTTTGAAGAAGGACTTCACCCATTGTCATCACACATCAGATTTTGCAAGCAGATTTTCTCTAGTTAAAAAACAACAGGTAAAACATAGGCATTCAATAAAAAGTGTGCATTCTTGTTAAAATTTTCTTTATACCGTTATAATAAATTTGGTTCGTTTCTCGACATCTACAACAGGTTCCTCGACATCTAGTTCGAATATTTTTCAACACAAAAGGGTGTAGAGGGACTCAGGATTTTGCGGTTGTTTGGCTCAAAAAAAAAAGTGGCAAGATATGTTCCGCATTGTTGTTTTATTGCGTGTTTCAAGAAGCCAACAAGCATCACATTCAGTTTCATTATACTTTGCCGGACATTAAATGGGCTTTCATCTTTAGAGGGAATATTTTAACATATGGCG